>JBCHJU010008902.1:0-12230 GCA_039654505.1 Plocamopherus imperialis | reverse complement strand
GAGAGAGAGAGAGAGAGAGAGAGAGAGAGAGAGAGAGAGAGAGAGAGAGAGAGAGAGAGAGAGAGAGAGAGATTTATACATGAATAAACATATATATATATATATATATAAAGTGTGACTAAAACTGATATCTTTTACTTGGACTTTTCAAGATGACGGTACATGATATTACACCTGACTGCTCTAGAACCCATCTAAATGCTTATTCCCTCTTCCATAGCCCATGTTTTGTAGTTTGTAGGCTACACGTACAAAAGATTCAGGAAGATTAAGATTGCAGGCACATAATTTACTTAAAACTAACAGCATCTCTATAACATATATATATACAAAGAAGCATTTATGATACGAGTGCATTATCCAGCTCTCTCTCCCCCTAACCAACCTACAACTGCAAGCCCTCACTTGAACAGATCACCAAAAATGGGCAGGATAAAAGCCGAGACACCCTCTTCTAGACCCATACAGTCAGGTCAAAATGGACTTAGGTGTGTAGTTGAGCAAGAGGATCTTCGAGTACGCTGGTAGAAATTTCCTTATTTCTGATAATCTGGCCCAATGTTCTGACAGAGTTCTTTCACCCAGATTCTTCAATAGCTGAGGTAAATTTTCATTTGACCAAAATATGTAAAAATATATATATATGATTTCTCTATGCCTAAAACTAAGATATGTGAGTATACACATTCACACATACACACACATGTGAATATATGAATATAAATATATATAAATATAAAATGTAGAAAAATCTGAAATAACCAAAGACATAAAGATGACCTGTCTAGACAGCAACACAAAATAGATGGGAATGTAAACTTAGGCTGTTCTTTTATTTGTGGGTTGTCAGGTTTCTTTTTGGTCACTGGCCGGATATAAAACACAAGATGACACGTCTAAAACTACGGTACATCAAAAACGGGAACTCGGGTTTCTGCTGACCACACGACCTAGTATCACAGGAAGGCTTGATTCATGTTTTCACGTCTTTGTCAGGCAAACATGGCAAAAGTCGGGTCAACAACAACAAAACAAGCTTTTAGCATGTATGGCAATCCACCACGGACTACACCCAACCACGGACTACACTTCACCACGGACTACACCCAACCACGGACTACACTTCACCAAGGACTACACCCAACCATGGACTACACTTCACCAAGGACTACACCCAACCACGGACTACACTTCACCAAGGACTACACCCAACCACGGATTACACTTCACCAAGGACTACACCCAACCACGGACTACACTTCACCAAGGACTACACCCAACCACGGACTACACCCAACCACGGACTACACTTCACCAAGGACTACACCCAACCACGGACTACACTTCACCAAGGACTACACCCAACCACGGACTACACTTCACCAAGGACTACAACCCATCGTACAGTTTTTTTTTTTTTTTTATATTTCATTCATGAAAACAAAAGAAGGTTCAGACGCCCATCAAATCAAGAACAGCTCATTTTTACAGAGTTTGTTGATTCCCATCACGTCTGACTAAATACAAACTTACAGTCGTTGAATGAACAGGCAGTTGGAGGTTGTTGTTAGAAAATTTTTTTTTAACTTGGTCAATGATCTCTGATGTTTATCAATATTCTTGCTAAAAGTGTGAGTGATAGAATGAGATCATATTACAAATCTATACATGGTGAAGCTAATTCAACGTCAATGGAGTAAAGACATACACATACATCACGCATTCTGTTTATCATACAAAATTGCTCATCTTTTTTATATTTTGTAACAAAAATCAACTGAACTAGGAACAATGTTAAGAACCAAAGACTAAAATAGTAGGGGAAAAAAGACAATAACCGAAGGAAAAGGAAAAAAAAAATTCAAAACACCTGCTCATAAAAAACAAAAGACTCAGAAAAAAACCCTCAAAGAAAAGTCAAAACCAATCACTAGGTTCACTTCCTGATCAGGGAAATAAAATGATAAACCTTGGATGCCATCTCCTTGATTTCTTCATCGTCGTGTCTTGAAAGGCAGTAGATCTTGTTGCGAAGGGGAGGCAATTCAGCACCTCCACATAAGGCGGTGAACATGGTGTAAGGGGATTCGGCCTTCTCAGATGTTGGGAGAGAGGATGCACTTATTTTATCCCTTGATATGATGAAAAAGATATGTCCCAGCATCGTGATAGTGCGCAAAACAACATCATTTGAAGTCGAGGCTTCCACTAGCTCCAAAAGTGTCTCTGGGGCCTAGACAACAAAAAAAAAAATTTTTTTTAAGAAAAAAGATGACATAATATTATAGCGTGTTGCAATCTGCCAGCTATCTGATTTTGTCAGCTATTATGAAGACAAAGACTAAAACTAGTAGTAAAGCAATGAGCATGTCATCTTGCACGGTCAAAAGATAAAGGCTTTGTGTATGTTCTCTTGTGATTCTCTTCATGATGGTTATGACTAAAATTATTGCTTCATATAGATGATATTATTGTTTTATTGTAAAAAAAAAAAACCCTAATAACAATGAGGGTTATGATAGTATCTTGTAATTACAAGAGCAACAACAACAATGACAAAAATAAGGATGATTATGATATTTGATAAGTGCGCAGAGAGTAATGAGTAAAGTAAAAAACATAAAATAATAACAGTAATAATTACCGGTATAATGATAAAAGTAATAATTATACTATAAATAATAATAGTAATACTTACAGTAATTACAAAAACAATAATACTACTACTAATAATAATAACGTTTTTGGCAATAGTATTAGTATTAACCATAATAGCAATTATAATCCTAAAAAAAAAATAATAATAAAAGTAATAAGTAATAATAATACTACTACTACTCCTACGCCTACTACAAATAACAAAAATAATAGGAAGAAGAAGAATATACAGTACACTAATTCATACGCACACATGACAAAACCGTGCACATACACAACATGCAAACACATGCAACAGACTTACCTTGGCGGAAAGAAGGTAAGGTACCAAATCTTGAACCAGGGACAAATTGACCAACACCTTCAGACACTGCGTACGCAGGGAGTCTGACCGCTTGTCCAGCAGGGCGTACAGCTGGTTGATGGCCCGTTGGCACAGGTGAGGGAAGCCCGCGTCGGTGGACAGGTTGGTCAGGGGCCGCAGGGCGGACATGTACACGCTGTCGGGGACAGAGTCCAGCAGAAGGACGTCCACCAGCGGAGAGACCGATCCCTGTCCAGGACATGATCCAAAATGATAGAAGTGGGCCAGGACAACACCATTCCTCAGTAGCGGGAGATTAATCAGATAAAACAGCATTCATTCTTTATCGCTACATTGTTCTCCATCCCCAACCCCCTCCCCAGCTCCATTTTTCTACACATACACACACACATTCCAACCTCAGCATCCATCTTTCAATCCTATTTTTATCTTTCTGTAGCTTAAAATAGACAGAGAAGAACTCCTAACATTGTCCTGTAAAAGTGAAGATTAAAAACAAAAAAATAACAGAAGATTTAAAGAAAAAACGTAAATGTACAACACTAATATCAAAATGCCAGAAAGAATTACTTTTGGTCCGTTGGCAAGAATACTCAGTTAACTGACTAAGACTCAGTATGACTACGTCCTTGTAAATGTTTAAATTAGGCACCTCAAGCTGTGGCATGAAGGTTGGATCCAGGCTCAGATTGGTCAAGGCGCCAGTGAAAGCCTCCAGGGCCTGCTGAGCTTCAGCATCTCCTTGCAACACGTCCTTGCAACTCTTCTGTACCCTCTGGGACAGGACCAGGCCACAGCCAGCAGTGTGCAGGTGTTTCTGCACAGGAAAAGTCAATTTATGGTTGAAAGCAAAATAGTCATTTAAAAGGGCTGCTGCTATTTGTATCATGTAGTTTGTTTTTTTATAATAAGTAAAAGTCAGAGTTAATTTATGGTTGAAAGCAAAATAGTCATTTAAAAGGGCTGCTGCTATTTGTATCATGTAGTTTGTTTTTTTGTAATAAGTAAAAGTCAGAGTTAATTTATGGTTGAAAGCAAAATAGTCATTCAAAAGGGCTGCAGTTATTTGTATCATGTAGTTTGTATTTTTTATCCGTAACATCTTAACTATCAGAGAACTATCATGAAGGAAGCAGGCCTGCACAAAATCAAGATGCATAAAAGCTGTGGATGGCACAATCTTGATGGACAAGCAGGACATCCTAAAAAGGTGGTCTGAATACATCGAGCAGATGTTCCTCCATGCACGAGGAAACAAACCAGAAATACGCAAAAAAGATGGATGGTCCATCAATTGTGAAAGATGAGGTCAAACAGGCAAAAAAAAAGATAAAGAGAGGCAAAGCCGCTGGTTCAGACAACACATCAATGGAAATTTTAAAAGTCTTGGACGACTGGGGTTTGAAACAAGTCACCATCATTATGAACACCATATACGACACGGGAGAGATTCTATCAGATCTACTCAAATCAATCTTTATCGCCTTGCCTAAAAAACCAGGGGCAACAGAGTGCTCTCTACACCGAAAAATCAGTCTCATTAGTCATCTTGTGAAAATCCTGCTCAGAATCCTCATGCTCCGTATGCGACACAAAATCAATCCAGAAATATCACCAATGCAATTTGGATTTGTTGCAAAAAAGGAAGAGAAATGCCACATTATAAATATATATTCATATTCACTTCTATCATAGAAAGATTAATAGGAATGCAGAAAGACATCTTCTTATGCTTCATAGATTACTCTACAGCTTTCGACAGGATCCAACTCCAACATGAAAAGCTATTCAACATCATCCAGTCTCCAAACATCGGTGGGAAAGATCTAAGAATATTACGTAACCTTCATTGGAGTCAAGAAGCTGCCATCAGGATTGACAACGAATAAAGCGATTTCCGTCCTATCCGTAGAGGTGTCAGGCAAGGTTGAGTCATCTCACCAGACCTTTTCAACCTTTACAAAAAATTTAAATTAAGAAACATCGAAAAAATGGAGGTAATAGAAATAGGCAGACAAAACGTCAACAACTTACAATGTGATGACGATACCCTTATAATAGCCACCAAAAAGTGTAACAAAGCACAATACATGCAATTAATCACCCCAACTCTAAATATGTCCGCTTACCATATTGTGAGTGAAAACCGAGACTCGAATGATGCAGTCCAACACTGCGGGCTGAAGCACAGGGTTGTTTGTCCGCAAGAGCTCCACAAGGTTGCATAGGTCATTCTTGCTGACGGTGCTGGCGGAATTCTGGCACATTGTCAGCGTCCTGGCAGTTTCAGCCGATGTCAGAATCTTATGAGGTCCGAGTGTCACGTCCTTCTCCATCGCACTTGCCGGCACCGTTCCCTCTGGCACAGAGGCTGTTGGTGACTTCCCTGAAACGCTCTCAACAGGATCTGATGTTGACAAGTTATCCAAGGTCACCTTCCTCTCATCCCCAGTGGCTAAACTATCTTTAATAGTACTTGCCTTCGTGTCTACTGTGGTTGTTGAGGTGGCTGTCGCATCACTGGAGGCATCGCGGCTTACCAGCTTCCCATCCACAGAGTACATGACAGTCGGCTCAGAATCTGAAGTGGAAACAGACTCTGAATTATCTTCGTCCTGGACATAACTATAATCCATATTAGACTCTCCCGTCTCAGACATGGCCGTTTCTTTGTCGCTTTTTGTGGGGTTGAGCCGTTCCCGGGGCAGAGATTCATCTGCAGAATGATAGAAAGAAGAACCAGAGGCTTCAATGGTGCTCGGTTCGGATTCCACGATAATCATACTGCCCTCATTTTCCCTTGCCCCAGACCCGTCCAGATTGTCATTTCCTAAAGTTTCCTCCTGCTGTTTCTTGTCCTCGTCATCCTCCTCTCCGCCAGCCTCCACGACGTCAAATGAGCTGTCGTCACTGCTTCTGTCTGACTTCTTGGATGAGGCAGGACCCTCCTCACCTGGGAGAGCATCGTGAGCAGGCTGGTCAATAATGATGAAGCTGGTTTGATTTGAGTTGTCCTGCTCTGGAAGAACACTCTTGGGAACAGTCACCTCTAAATCACCTGATGTAGTTGGCACCTTTGCCTAGGGAGTAAAATACCGACCTGGTCATTACGTGAACAAAACCAATTAATAATAATAATAATAATGATGTTTACATATATCAGGCGCTAAACCTCACTGGAGCTCAAAAGACCAAACAGAGGACGAAAGTAAAAGTGGGAAATTTAAAAATAAGTTCTTGTAAATAAAAAAACAATTTTAAGATCTTTTAAAAAGACACAAAAGGCGGAGACATTTGACAACTTTCGCTCAAGCTATTCCAAGGGTAGGGCGCACACGCAGAGAAAGCATTTTCACCAAAACTAGTTGACATTTGAGGAACATTGAGAAAATTTCTAGAAGTAGATCTTACAGTCCATGGCTGTTAAAAGGTGTTGAAGTTCATGCAGATGGCGGGGAGCTAGTCCATTTAAGCATTCGTATGCAAGCCAGAGAGAATTTTTGAAATCAGTTCTTTCCTTAAGAGGAGGTCAGTGCAGATCTTTAAGTATGCCCGATACATGATCATCTTTCCATTACAGGGTAATGATTTTAGCCGAATAATTTAGAATTTTTAGAAGTCTAGACACTTATTTTTTAGATAAACCAGACAACAAAGAATTACAAGAATCTATCTGCTAGTAATTAAGGAATCGATTAAAAGTTTGGCTGTATCTTCATCGATATAGGATCTTATTCTGTTCAGATTTCTAAGATGGAACATGGATATTTGATAGATTTTCTTAATGTGGGTTTCCGTTATAGGAAGGTGAGAATCAAATAAAAAAATTAAAATAAAACAGCTAATATAAAAGAGAATGATTAAAAGATAACCCCAGTAACCAATGCATAGGCAGACATGGAAATTATGCACATAGTGCAACATCTTGCTCTCTACACAGTCAGCAGCACTTATAAAAAAAAAAAAAAAAAAAGACAGGTCCAGTTGCTAAACTCTTTATTTATCTTTTGACTGTAGTCGACACCAACTGCTTGCAGTTATACAGTAGTGATAAAAAATAACGTCACATTTTTGTTGTGCTCACTTTGTCTATGTATGTGCATGAAAATAAATCATGATTATATTGTAAAAGGTAATTCAATTCTGCATACACTGATATCAAATACATTCATGTACATATAATTGTAAGCAAGATATGAGGATTTGAATGCAAACACCTAGTGACCAAAGTTTGGAAAAAGTTGGCCAGAGAGCGCCATTTGCCAAGTGGTGATTTTTTTTTTTTTTGCTTTTCATTGCACCCTTTGTTATATATAGAGATGGAATCTCGCATTTTGATAAAACTATGATTTTAAGAGTCGTCTGTCATTTCTCTTTCAATTGATATATAATACGTGTGGTTTTAAAGAGTATGCTTGACGGGAATGAGAAAACAAAAATGTAATGTTATTTTTTATCACTACTGTATAATAGTAGGAAGCTGTCTCTTTATAAGGCCTCCAGAAAAAGTGTTGGTGACCATGGCAACAGCTCTCTCCTTGATTCTACATGTCGCTGACAATCCAGAGCATGGTGTTGCACTGTGACAGCACATCTAGATTCTTCATCAAAGATGACTGCACTAAATAGTGTTCTCATATTCTGCTCAAAAACCTCTCTGAACAAACTGATAGCAAGGCCCCGAGGTTACAATTAAAACTAATAAAACAATCTCTGCAACATGGAAGTAAGCCTGCCTTATTCATCTATATATCTTAATATGTGTTATATCAAAACTGCTCGAAGGAAAACTAGTATACCTGTTTAGCAAAATTGTACAGGAGAGACAAAAAACTGAACATAGCTTCTTTATAAAACAAGCCTTTCACATCATCTGGGAATCATTTGCTTGCTATCTTCAGATTGCTTCAAAGACCTATCTTAATATCTATAAGATTGTTGTCTTTTCTTTTTTCCTTTGAAGGTTCATGAGGTTTGCTAATGTCAAACTGCTCAAAACAAAGCTCGTAATGTTGGTTGACGAGGTTTGCTTAGAGCGGGATTCCTTACTGGCCGATCGAGTGACCAGCTGTACCAAAAGTTCATGCCCCTCCAGGGTGTGCAAACTCATGTACTTTAGGCCTTTGTCCATGAATACGGTCACAGACTTATTGTTCAATCTCAACAAGAAGTCTCTTTCTAATAATCATCAACATGGACAAATACTTAACCAGGTAAGATGATAGTTGGCCTCAAAAAGGCTAGAATGGAGGGATCTGCCAAACTTCTTCTTCATCCAACATTGCTGGCACCAATAAAATCGAAACAATGGTCAATGAATATCATAGCCACCCTATGTCCTCACTGACAGCAGGCATAGGGTCAATAAAATGGCCAGAGTGGGTTTGTGGTCACAGTGGTGCAATCGGTTGCGCTTTGGGCTGACAACCGAAAGGTTGGAGGTTCGAATCCTGTGAGGGACATTGTGATTTAACCCTTGGGCAAGGTTATTTACACTAATTGCCTACGTTTGCGGTGCTGCTCTTGCGGCTGACGCTCGGTTTTCGGTTAAAAATCAAAAGACCAATTGCCCTCCTGGAATGATTTGAGTGGGAATTTTTCATTTTTAAAAAAATTTTTATGACCTTTGCTTGGAGCAGTTGAGAACAGACGGGGATTTGTGGGGTTCGCTTTCATCATTAATTAACCCCATTTTGAGTCGACGCCAACACCTAAGATTGCTACAGGCTTATTTCTCATTGTCTGTCTCAGTCTTGTAAAGAAGAAAGTAAATATTTTGAAAGCTTTGGGGTTTACGAGTTTTCCTCAGAGCAGCTTCAAAATTATATATATATATATATGTATGTATAAACATAGATACATGTATATGATGTAATAAATATGACATTCTTTACCACTTCTTCCTTCTTGGGAACACCAGAGGTGGAAGCCTCATCACAAATTTTTTTTTCAACCACAGGCTGAGGTTTTGGTTTTCGAGTCTTGGATTTCCTTTTGGGAGGGTGGTCTGAAAGTAAATACATGTACTTTAGAAAACATGCAGATACATAACTTGTTTTTTTTTTTTTTTACTTTTACTGAATTGTCTGATCAGTAACCATGCTGCTAAGTACATGTAGTCAGATGTATGTGAGCTCTTTTCAACAGGTTTCAATATTACATTTATAAATATGACTTAATTATTTAATTGTGAATGTGCGTGTTATTTGGTTTCTGTTTAGAATTTCCATTTAACATAATAGGGTTGTAGTGGCTCTGTGGTAAAGCGCAGGACTACAGACTGAGTTGTCACGGGTTTGGAAGCTCCGAGTGACACACATGCATGCATTTTTTCCTTAAGCAAGAAGATTAACCCGTTGCTGCACTCGACCAAGGTGAAAATGGGTGTACAGCTTCTACTGGGAAGCATTCTGCAATAGACTATCTTCCTTAATAACCGATGAAAAGGAGAGAATTCTCCGCTATTCAATATAGGTGGCAGTCTTAGTTTCAGCCTCAAAATAGCTGACAAACTCAGGTGAGAGTATTTAAATTGTGAATGTGCGTGTTATTTGGTTTCTGTTTAGAATTTCCAGTTTCTTCGCTGTACATATTTTACATTCCTTGAAAGCTTATACATGTATTCCATTATATGATGTACAGGGCTTGAAATAGACCGCGGCACCGTGGCAATTTGCCGCCGGTGCCCTTGCAATTTGCCGTAATGCCCTTAAAATCAAAGAGTCAACCGCGGCAATTGTCGTGCCCTGTTTTTTGGAAGACAAAAATGATTTAAATGAAAAAAATATGACAAAGATATCAAAAGTGGTGGCAACTAGCAACTATGTAATGAATGGACGGAGTTAACGGTATAACGCAAGGGGGAGGAGGGAGGGGGAGTGGAGTTATGCAGTTTGGTTTCGCAACCCTTACTCTCGTCGCCAGAGCTCTGACTTCAGACTTTCAACTGATCCGACGAGAAGCGAAGTCTTTCGAAGTGAGTCGAATGCAGCGCAGGCCGCTGTCGCGTAGACTCGTCTCGTGCCCCTGCCCCGCCACCACCCTCACGCTAACCCTGATCTTTGACCGATCGCAGTATGTAGGCTAGATCTAGGCCGATGGCGAGCAAAGGCTCACGAGGTGGTGGGTTCGGAATTTGACGCGTTATCCCGATGCCTACGACTGAGGAAAACCGTCTCGAGATGCTCACCGAGGCGGTCTTCGGAATGTACACAACTTCCGATTTTGTAGTAAATTTTCAAAATATGATTTCACTCTTTATCATGGTCATGACCTCAAACTGTTTCACTGGTACGAATATTTTCTCTCCCAAGGTTGCCAGTTCCTGAACTTTTCAATTGGCCGGGTTCTAGTATTGAAGCGGTGGAAAGAGGCCCTCTTCCACATGTTCATGCTGGGGGTACTCAACTCGTACATTCTGCACAAGGTGAACTCCGCGAGGAAACTGACCCACAGGATGTTTCGTCGGGAGCTGGCCAAGAAACTCGTCCAGCTGATGCCAGTCGTTTTAGCAGTGAGGTCCCTTGATGTCGGCAACACCAGTCTTCTTCGTCTGTCTGCGCGACATTTTGTAGAGCCGATCGTCCCAAAGCCTGGCACTACCTTGAAGTACCCCCAGAGTGACTGTGTGGTGTGCTCGGAACCAGGGAAAAGGAGGCATTGCCGGCTCCAGTGCCCTTCATGCGATGTTGGATTGCACGTGCAACTTTGTTTAAAGATCTATCACGAAAACAAGGATTTCCGCCATGCACTCAAGAGAAAGCTGCAGGAGAGCTGAGCTGATATAGGCCTAACCCCAGCTCACAACAACAGTCCTTTTCAGGACTACAGAGACCAACAACTCTCTGTAATGGGCCGAGGCAGTCCCAAGCCTGCAACCTGGAACATTGAACTTAGTGGTAGCACTAAGTGCTTTGTAAAAGGGACCCCAGAGGGCAGAGCTTACTTTTATTTCAATTTCAGCTTGTGTACATGGATTACTATGACAAGAGTGAGTTTATATTTCTAAATTGGTAAGTTGGCCCCCATAACTAGGCCTAAGGCATTTTTTTTTTAACTAAAAATATAAGTAAGTTCTCAAACCAATATAACATTCAAATTTCATCCTTCACTGTGGTAAATATTTTTATAGAATAGTTCAAAGTATAAGCTTTTGGGAAACATATGGTTTTACATAGTTTTAACCACCCGTTTTGCTGTACACGGGCATTTCCAAGGCAGGGTAAAATCTGAGCAAAACGCCCTGCAACATCGTCATTTTTGTAAACAACCGACCTTGGCGACCTCGCGTTGCCTGATGTGACTTCCGGGAAAATGGCGCGCAGGACCAAGGTTAGCTGCGTGTGTACCAAACGAACAGACACTTCTATAAAATGAAGACTATTTAATCGATAGTAACTACAATTACACTAAGATCTACCTACCGCTAGTGAGACCGGTCAAGCTATTATTCACACTACATTCCCCACAAGAATACAGTCAATCATACAGCAGGATTCCAAATAAGGATGCTCCGACTTTCATAGCCCATTTTTGCAGACAATACAACATTCGCTCAGGTCCTCCCATACTCACTTCCACTAAATCAGTATTAGGCCTATTACAACGGTATAACTCCCTAGATCTACCTCAAAAGACAGTCGTTAAGTAAAAACACGACTTCTAGACTCTAGACTGCACGTTTATCCAACATTTAATAAAACCTTGTTGTAACTAGAGCTAGCAAACTCCATCAGGACCTTCCACCCCACCCACACCCACACATGTACACACCCGACCCCGACCCGCACACCTACACACACCCAAAGGCCCAAAACAACACAAAGCCAATGACAAGTGAGACCCGTCAGACCACAAAGATTGTCGGTCAATTATTGAGATCTATCTAAATCTAGATCTGGAATTAATGCATCAAAATAAAATTATTACCATCTGGTTTTGCTCCTAGTATTCTAAAAAAGATATAAGACAAGAAAACAACCCCGACAGCAGCAACAACCCCGAATGCTATCTTGACATTGTCCGACGGAGCCATGTTTATAGCAGTCGCTTTGGATGACAACATCTAAAATTCGACTTCAAGATAAATGAGCATCTAGGCTGGTAGTAAAGTTCCGACCATGTCAGTTACATAAGTCATTTGTACTCTTTAATTCTCCCATTTTATATTTATACATTTATTATTATTATTATTATTATTATTATTATTATTATTATTATTATTATTATTATTATTATTATTATTATT
>JBCHJU010008901.1:0-18255 GCA_039654505.1 Plocamopherus imperialis | reverse complement strand
TCCTTTTGTCTTCTGTTTATATATATCCAGTCTCGAAATATTGTTACCATTGATAGGGAGTTTCATAATATATGATAAGGAACATTAAAATGATTGGCCTTGATTTAATTGACATTTTTAAGGCAAAAATTGTCATGAAAACATAAAGAAGAAGACTCTAACAGTGCATACACATGTACAAAGATGTAACACCTCTAAAGGGTACACTTTAACAATTCTATTAACCTATTTACTTTTTCATGAATTTCAGTTGAAGAGCAAATACAACACACTATAACTCGAAATCTAAATACATTTTTAAAAAATCGTACCCCGCGTGCTTTGGTGCATATCAATAATGATGCATGGCATTTATACAATCAACCGCATCGAAACATTCAAGATTCAAAGATGCTAGAACTCGACACATTAAAGACAATGCAAAATTGGCCTTGTTTCTAAACTACAAAGCCAAGTGTTTGAGGCATATTTCTAGAAACGAGTTTGTATTAGCGCCTATGATTCTAATATTCCATCTGGGTCAGCCTTCTAATGCAAGAGTCAGGGTGAGCTTCCGGTATCATCACATGTTGATATGAACGTCTGCCGGCCCACTGGCTGCATTGGCCCCGTGGTAGGTGGACGTGGTGTGGCCGGTCGGAGGGGCTGAAGGCATGGAGACATTTTGGCCACCGAATCCATGCACAGCCGCCTTAGCCGCACCAGGAGCCACCTTCGCTGCCGCAGCGGCGCCTTTGGCCATTTTGACGGCCAGCACCACAGCCACCAGTCCCCCCGCCCCCACAACGCCAGCCGCAGCAGCACCAGCCACAACCGGTGTTGACATCCCGCCGTCTTCGTCTTGGGCCGCGGAGGCTGCAACGTTCCCAGAGGTCGAGGAGGAAGCGCTAGAGGAGGACGGACTCGAACTGGAAGATGCGATCGAACCCCCAGCGTTTATATTGTGTACGATAATAATTCCTGAAGGTGTACTTGAGCTTTGAGTTGAAAACTGCGTTGATGAATACGTGCTGGAAAACGGGCTTGAACTACTAAAGGTACTGCCTGTTGAAAACGATGAAGTCGGGCCTGTAGAACCCGCGGGAGAACTAGAACTGCTGTAGGTGCTACCTGTTGAAAAGGATGAAGTCGAGCCTGTAGAACCCGTGGGAGAACTAGAACTGCTGTAGGTACTGCCTGTTGAAAAGGATGATGTTGACACAGAGGAACCTGCTAGGGTCGAACTTTGTCCCTGTGACGTTGAACTTTGCGATGACGGATTTAAACTTGATGCTTGGGACGTTGATGGCTGGGTGGACGGATTAGAAGAAGTTGATGATTGTGTGGACGGATTAGAAGAAGTTGATGGTTGTGTGGACGGATTAGAAGAAGTTGATGGTTGCGTGGATGGATTAGAAGAAGTTGATAATTGGGAAGTCGATGGTTGTGTGGATGGATTAGAAGAAGTTGACCCTTGGGATGTTGATGGTTGTGTTGATGGTTGAGTTGTCAGGCTGCTGGTAGAAGAGCCGGCGGATGAAGTGGAAGCTTGGGAAGTTGAACCGGCGGATGAAGTGGAAGCTTGGGAAGTTGAACCGACGGATGAAGTGGAAGCTTGGGAAGTTGAACCGGCGGATGAAGTGGAAGCTTGGGAAGTTGAACCGGCAGATGAAGTGGAAGCTTGCGTGGAAGAACCAAAGGTTGAGCTCGAAGCTTGGGTTGAAGAACCGAAGGAAGAACTCGGCCATGTGGAACTTGTTGATCCAAAGGTAGTGCTTGTAACTATGGAGTATATTGCCAATGACATTTTCTAAGTACCAGCATGATTCTAAGTATACATGGTGCACGTTTCACATCATTACTTTCTTTGCCTGATTCTAAGTTTACATGGTGCATGCACATTTCACATCATCATTTTCTTTGCCTGATTCTAAGTTTACATGGTGCACATTTCACATCATCATTTTCTTTGCCTGATTCTAAGTTTATATGGTGCATGCACGTTTCACATCATCATTTTCTTTGCCTGATTTTAAGTTTACATGGTGCATGCACATTTCACATCATCATTTTCTTTGCCTGATTCTAAGTTTACATGGTGCATGCACATTTCACATCATCATTTTCTTTGCCTGATTCTAAGTATACATGGTGCATGCGCATGTCACATCATCATTTTCTTTGCCGTTACATGATTGTTATAGCGTGAAAATAAAATTGAGAATACTCTGAAGGTCCGTTAATGAATGGGTTGCAATGGCCGTGTGGGTCTATGGAAGATGTAACAATGGCCGTGTGGGTCTATGGAAGATGTAACAATGGCCGTGTGGGTCTATGGAAGACGTAATGAAAGATTCCTTGGGCGAGTCACGCACGATCCGACAGGAAACGGATATGAACTTCTACTTCTCTATGTCTGTATGCTTGTCTGTCTGTCTGTGTGTTTATTTGTCTGTGTAATTGTCTATGTGTTTGTCTACCTGCTTGCGTGTTTATCTGTCTGCCTGTCTGTCTGTCTGTCTGTCTATTCCCTTTTTGTTGTGAGTTTGTTTGCCTGTTTTTCTGTTTACTCTTTTGTCTGTTTGCATGTCTGTCTATGTGTCTGCTTGTTTTGTGTGTTTGTTTGCCCTTCTGTCTAACTGTCTGTCTACCTGTCTCTCTAGCTGTTTAGAGACACCTGTAGCTATTTAGAGACAACTGTAGCTATTTAGAGACACCTGTAGCTATTTAGAGACACTTGTAGCTATTTAGAGACACCTGTAGCTATTTAGAGACACCTGTAGCTATTTAGAGACACCTGTAGCTATTTAGAGACACCTGTAGCTATTTATAGACACCTTTATCTGTTTAGAGACACCTGTATCTGTTTAGAGACACCGATATTTTTGTTCTTGATATGGATTGATAGCTAGGGCAGAAAAGAGTAAAAAAAAAATATCCCCCTTTTCTGCGAAGCGAAAATATTATTATAACGTGTCCATGATGGGAACTAAAGCAATTGTAATATTGGTGGGTGGGTAAATGGCTCTATGTGTTCCGGCCTCATTACCGATCGGTGCAATCTTAGATTGCGTTAACATTAAACAATTTGGAAAGATGTTTATTCACTTCCATCTTTATTCTTTTATAAAGATCAAGAAACTTTCACATGTTCCAGCGTTAAACCATAAAAAGAGAAATTACAATTTACGCAATTATGTTTTTGTTACGTGAACGTGTACCAAGAGTAAGATTTATTCCTTTCCCATCTACACATTATATTTTCAAAAGTAGAAATTTGAAAACCCATGAAAATAAAGACATCAGAAGAATGATACAATGCTAGGTACCAAAGTTCGAAAATAACAAGGCAAATGTAATTTATTTACACGTGTTAAAATCCAGTATCCTATTTTCGCCCCAATTCAGTCCACTACACTAAAAAGTGGTACAATTTGTACCACATCCTGCAAGATTCGTATTCGATCATGATTGTTCCGTCGTCTGTTCATCGAAGTTGTTGAAGCTAACTTCGTACTCTCACAATCGATTTTGACTGAAAGCCTAACTCTGCTTGCGTTCATTCGAAGAAAGTGGTTGCGAAGGCCTGGTTCAGATGTTGACGGATTATTGTATTCACCATGATAGTTTAGAGAGACTGCGTCGTCGCTACAGAACTGTGAAAAAGAAATGCGTAGGGGCCGTAGCTTTCAACACCTCGGAGAGATGGCCATTGCGCAATCTCGAGACGATTGTTAAAATAAAACGCGCAGGGCAATCTTAACATTGCGTCGATCGGTACATTGCGCGGAACATATTATTATGCATGTTGTTAAAAACTAATGTTCGCAATTACTGGTGAGAAGATTCAATGTAGAACATGAATGCTAACCAGTGCCTTAATTTGCATACACACACCCATTGGTTTTACATGAATGCTAACAAGTGCCTTAATTTGCATACACACACCCATTGGTGTTACTCACTGGAACGTTTTATTCGTTTTAAATGCGCAGCATTTACTTGATCTGATTTTCCTGTAGATTAAAAAAAAAATCATTAAAACTGTCACAATAAATCACAAACATTTAAAGCTAGTTTTTAAGAGTATGATTGATTCTGAGAATAAATTGTTTTTACCATAAATAAATAAGGATCTTCATAACATCCCACAGTATGTAAATATAAAAAAGAATTATACATGCAATTCTGTTCCGAGCATCAGTAATACAATAGCAAATATCAATATTGAAAAAGCAGAGTGAACAGCCAAATAAACTAATGTAAATTGTCAAATCCATTTTTAGGACATGGGCACATTCTAAAGTACTCGTATCGATTTCGATGTTAACACAGCAATTCTGAAAATGTTGCTTTGTAAAGTAGGAAACACGAAGTGGAATGAGTTAATTTAATGGACATGCGAGGCTCACAGGCAGACACTATATCTAGATCTTGCCATTAGATTACGTAAATAAATACATAAAAATAAATATTGCATTTATATAGCGCTTTTTTCCGAAGCCTCAAAGCGCTGTACAATAAATTTATTCCCTCAGCAGGTATGCTCCCCGGGGAACATACGATAAAGTGCAGCCCATTTTGGCGTGACATTTACCAGCCTATTGCCAGGTACCCCTTTGACACCTGGGTAGGGTGAAGCAATTGGAGTAAATTTTCTTACTTAAGGAAAAAAACACAGCTGCCGCATGAAGGATTCGAACCAGAGACCCCTTGGTCTCGAGCCAAACGCTCTATCCATTGAGCCACTGTGCCAATAGTTTGTGGGGAATATTGAAGATAGTTTGTGAGGAAAAATATTTCGGCAATATTATTGTCAATATTATTGTCCATAATATTGATCGTGTATGGGCCGCTTGAGACTAAGTATTACTCTCAGTGCGCATGCTATATTCGTGAATGGTATTGTTTTACTTTAAAAATATAACAAACATTTAACAAATTTAACAAATATTTTACTTTAAACCATCTTGAGTTGTTTTGTTTTTTCATATAGATCTCATAGAAAATAACATTTTCATTACGTTAGATAAAAATTTGAAAATAGTTTTTCGGTCATAAATCTGAATTCCATCCGATGTGTTGTTTTGAAGATGGCCTCAATACGTGTCTTTCTATTTTGAAACGGGCTATAGTTTTAGGCATATGTCGTAACAGGGGTGTACTGTGCATGATTAATGAACCTATACTATAACAGAGTTTGACATCAATCTATTTTTTGAAGACTAAGGCCAAATCTATCGTAGAATTCAAGTTAATGTAACGTAAACTCTGCCATTGTGTTGCTATTTGTCATAGAAAAACAGAAAGCCCATAATGGACCACTGTGACAACGACTGCAGGCAGCCGGCCGACCCAAAAGACACCAGCAGACATGCACCAGTCCATGGCGTTGATGGTGAGGACGACGACGACCAGAATCACGTGTTCGAGGAAATCATTGCAGAGCTTGGTCCCACAGGCAGATTCCAACTGGCCCAGTGCTTGTTGTGTTTGTTGCCGGTCATCTGTGTTACTTATTCCAACCTTGGTTTCGTTTTCACGGGTCAGTTACTTACCTTTGGTGACTTTAAAAAAGTGTTGACATTCTTAGCTGTGTATTGGTCATTCCACAACAGCTACATATCATCATCACCACCACCACCACCATCATCATCATCATTACCCTCACAATCATTACCCCCACCACCACCATCATCATCATCATCATCATCACCATCATCATCATCATGATCATCATCATCATCATCATCATCATCATCATTACCCTCCACACCATCATCATCATATCTCTCCCCACCATCATCATCAGCACCATCATCATCATCATCATCATCATCATCATCATCATCATCATCATCATCATAATCATCATCATAACAATCATCATCATCATCATCCTGATTATCATTAAGTTATTATTACCCTATCTCCTCCCTTAAAATGCTTAAAATGGTGGTGCACGGTACATTTCCTTGGGCGACTGAAGCCTGAAATACGGTTGTTAACATTGGGCAATTTCAGTGGCTAGTTCTTTTATAAAGAATCTCTCAATTATTTTTGGCTGGGCCTGTTGCCTTGTGGGAGTTTAGAGCACCTTCATTCCCGGTAAGGTTTGGTGGTAATACCATTCCTTTTTAGGTATGTTGGTTGGTCTTGTGTTGTGTGTAATAATGATATATCCAGTAAATACACAAACATCTAGATCTACGGACGAAACATAACGTTACGAAGAGTTGGAAAAAGATGGACAACACCTTGCTTCTCGTTAGCATCGCCACCTAACCGTAGAACTGAATTTTCATGTGCATGCCCGAGTTTCCGAATGTTCTTGGGCAGTATTTAAAATAGTAATACAAAATTAAATATGCTATGGTAATGATGATAATTAATGTAGAACAGAGGAGAGATGATTTGCCGAGAAAATAAAATTACATGTATCTCTCAAAAACAATATACGTGTACATATATTTGTAACCAATACTTTCCTTAAGAGGAAGCCAGCGAAGATCTTTAAATATTCCTGTTACATGATCATGCTCCATTTTCAATATCATGATTTTACCTGAAATGTGGATGTTTTTGAAGTGGTAGATAGTACTTATTTCTAGATACAGAGGGCCTTTTCCTCTTCCCCTGTGGATCAAAGCGTGTGGATTGAAGCGTGTAGATTACAGCGTGGTGGTTGCGGCTTGTGGGTTGTAGAGTGTGGATTGAAGCGTGTGATTTGCAGCGTGTGGATTGAAGCTTGTGGATTGACGAGTGTGGATTGAAGCGCGTGGACTGCAGCGTGTGGGTTGAAACGTGTGGATTGCAGCGTGTGGGTTGCAGCGTGTGGATTGAAGCGTGTGGGTTGCAGCGTGGGGATTGAAGCGTGTGGGTTGCAGCGTGTGGATTGAAGCGTGTCGGTTGAAGCGTGTGGATTGAAGCGTGTGGGTTGCGCGTTTGGATTGAAGCGTGTGGATTGCAGCGTGTGGATTGAAGAGTGTGGATTGACACGTGTGGGTTGCAGCGAGTGGATTGAAGCGTGTGGATTGCAGCGTGTGCATTGATGTGTTTTGCATGTCCTAGTATTGTTCGGTCCATTTAAAGATAAAAAATCAAGATTGCTTTTACATGTATATAGTATATAGCGCATTCCGCCACGTAGACAGCCTCAAAGCGCTTCACAATGCATCTACCCCCCCCCCCCTCAGGCAATACCCCCCCCATCCCCTGGGGAGCATCCAGGAAAGGCACACATGAGTAGGGTGATGCAATTGGAGTAATATAATTGCTTAAGGGGAAAACACAACGGTCGCTGGCAGGAATTGAACGCAGGACCCCTTGTACTCAAACCCAACGCTCTATCGATTAAGCCACTGTGCCCCATTTCCAATAAAGTAAGCCACTGTGCCCCATTTCCAATAGAGTGAGCCACTGTGCCTCATTTCCAATAAAGTGAGCCACTATGCCCCATTTCCAATAAAGTGAGCCACTGTGCCCCATTTCCAATACATAATGTATACGATCCACCAAATACATGTACAGCAGTACAAGAAGACAAGCTCCACAGTGAAACCCAGAAGGAGCACCAAGAGAGTCATGGTGGGGGGGGGGGGGTTAAGTCTGGAGAGAGAACGGAAAAACCATACTTGGAGCTAACAAGGATGTCTTGAGACCGAGGAAAATGGAAATCGCTTGTGTGTGGCATACGTCATGAAAAGGGTCATGAGCAACGATGATGGTGATGATGATTTCCGACATAGTCTCTGAATTGCACTCACTCTCTCCCCCCCGCCACCCCCCATCTCCTCTTTCTCCCTTTCTATCTCTCTCACTGGCTCTCTCTCTCGCTCTCTTTCCTTCTCTATCTTCTCTCTCTCTCTCTCTCTTTCCTTCTCTATCTTCTCTCTCTCTCTCTCTCTCTCTCTCTCTCTCTCTCTCTCTCTCTCTCTCTCTCTCTCTCTCACTCCCCTACCCTCCCCTCTCTATCTCATTCCTTCTGTCTCGTCCTCTACCTTTCTCTCTCTTGGGCAATCGCATTTTTCTCCATAATTTGTACCAGAGACATTAAATCAGAAAAAACCCATGTCACAGTGGCCAATTAAGGTTCGTTAACTCTTTGATTATTTAAAGCTGATATACATGTCAACGTTCTCGCATGTATTAAGACAACGTCCTTGAACCTGCGTCGGCATGACCTTACTATTTGGTCATTCATAATAATATTACCTTTTGTCGGTTTTCTCACCATTTCGTCCACAGAGGAGTCTGCTGAAACAGAACCTGCTTGGAACGGATCAGGAGAGGAAGTTGGTTTAAAAATCTGGAGAATTCAGGTGAATTAATTTAAAATCTTAAAGTTAAAGGGAACAGTAAAGTGAAACGGTTTTGCTAACCTCCTTTGATGTGCATACAGAAAGGTTTTAGGAAATGGTCCACAGAGCAGATGCCGGCCTCTAGCTTGGTACAGGGTTATTCAAAGTGATTCACCAGCTTTCAAAGGGCCATAACTCCCTTACCCATAATCGTAAGAAGACGATTTAAACATAAAATAAAAGAATATTTAACGAAGTTTCTTATGCATGCAGTTTTAACAATCCAGATAGCTTTCACAATAAATATATGTAATATATAATACCAAATTTTGACAGTTGTGTTGAAGCACTCTTATGCATTGTACTAGACGTACAAGGCCTGGAGAGTGAGAGAAATTCTAGATAATAATATTTTATAAGAATTGTACAGACATTTTCTTGTATTAATATCACTGAACGTACGAGTGCTTGAAATCTGTTTTTCTCTCTTTATGCATCCACGAACATTACAGAAGTTCAAGGTCACCCATTGGCCAGAAGAGGACTATGGGAAGTTTTTCTCTGGGGACTCCTACATTATCCTTAACGTAAGTAATAAATTAAGGGAATGAATATAGAACCATCCAACGGGAGTGAAGTTCCGAAGTATACAGAACCGACCGGGGAAATCTTTTGTGATTGAGAAAAGTTTCAGCCCGACCAACGGGAATGAAGTTCCGAAGTATACAGAACTGACCGGGGAATTTTTTTTGTGATTGGGAAAGTTTCAGCGACCTCTTGGCTCAGAGAAAGAAAATTAATAATTTTATTCTCTTTTTCAATTTGGTGATTTGTGTTTGTTTTTGTTTTGTTTTTGTTTTTTGTTTTTGTTATTTTGTGTGCTTTTTTCTTTTATTGTTTTTTGTTGTTTTGTTTTGTTGTTGTTTTGATTATTTGATTTTTGTTTTTGTTCAGGGTGTTGAGTGTGTGTGTGTGTGTTATTTATTTTTGTGTTTTGTTGTTGTTTTTTTTGTTTGGTTCCGTGTTGTTTTTAAGAAGAAAAAACAAACAATAAACAAACAAAAACAAAAACACAAAAAACAAGAACAAAAAACAACAAAACCAAAACAAGAACAAGAAAAAAAATCAACCACAAAAAACAAAACAAAAAACAAAAACAAAAAACAAAACAAAACAAAAATAACCCACAAATCGAATAAGAGAACAACGTTATAATTATTTTCTCTGAGCCAAGAGGTCGCTGAAACTTCCAGAATCACAAAATACTTCCACTGTCGGCTCTGTATATTTCGTGACGCCATTCCCGTTGGACGGTTCTGTATACACACGATGATGATGATAATGATGATGATGATGATGATGACGATGACGATGACGATGATGATGATATGATGATGATGATGATAATGATGGTGGTGGTGGTGGTGGTGGTGATGATGATGATGGTGATGATGATGATGATGATGATGATGATGATGATGATGATGATGATGACGACGACGATGATGATAATCATCAAGATGATGACGATTATGATTATGATGGTGATGATAATGATGATAAAGATAATGATGATAATAATGATAGTGATACTGTTCGTTTTTGACAATCAAAACTTATGTGTTTATAGTGACCATGGTCATACAGATGTAGTAACTGAAAGCGTATAAATTCAATTCAGTTACAAACATGAAAAAGGAATTAATTTACAAGTCAGGACAAAGGAAAACAAAAAGTAGAATAGAAAATGCATGACACGTCGAATCATTTCTTCAAGCCAATTACACTGCATTATATTTAAATTATTAGATCCATATTAAAAAACCATCAACACTACAAGCACTATGAAGACATGAGAAACAAACTCTAGACTATGGTTAAAGACGAAGAAAAACCACCATGAGAGCAAGTTTAAAAATAAATGCTAACTGGTGTTTACTCATGGTGAAAAATGGTAATAAGGGAGTGTTCTCCCCTGGCCTAAACCGTGGCAAATGAACTTGTAATTCAATTCATTACAACTTTATTGAACCCCACCGAGAAATTCGTTACATTGTTCAATTAAAACAGTCACATTCATGATCATAAACACACATAAGCACCCAGCCACCCACCAACCCACACACACATACACACACACACACACACACACACACACACAGGCACGCACATTGTGAATAAGATAAGATAAGGTAAGATAAGAAAACTTTATTATCCAGAAGGAAATTTGTTTTACAGAAGGGACGTTCTCAATATGATATATAAATGCACAGACATAACATAAAATGCAGTACACAATTATATTATTATACTAGCGCAGCCAGTCGTCAACAAGGACTCTCTCTCTCTCTTACCTGTTCTGTCTGTCTGTCTGTCTCTGCCTCTGTCTCTCTCTCGCCTTATTAGGCAGTACATGCTTATTTATACAGTTATGAGCCAGATAATATCAATCGATAATCGATACGATGACCAATTATTCGTAAATTATGAAATTCTTATTGCTGTTGGCAAAAATGATCTTCTGTACTTTTCTGTCCTAGTTTTGGGGTACAGCAACCCTCCACTCCTTGCCGAGATGGTGATTTGGCCAAATAAAGGATGGGTCTTATCTTTGAGAATCTTTTTGAGTTTTTAGTGGCAGAGACTGACATGTAGCTCATGTTGTAGACGGTTGCTGTATCCAGTTATCTTATTTATTTTCTTCACTATTGAATTTAGTCTCTGTTTTTCTTGGTGATATTACCGCCCCATCCTACTAAACAAAAAGAAATGATACTTTCCATGGTTGACCTGTAGAACATGTTTATAATTGTTTTGTCCATGAGAAAAGACTGGCGTTTCCGAATGAAATATAATTGTTTATTGAGTTTTAAATGAACTTGGGAAGAATGAAGTTCCCAGTCTAATCGATTGTGTATATGAACACCTAAATCTTATAACTATCAACAATTTGTACGTTTTCATTTGTTATTGTCAATTCTCCATGTGTTGATTTCTTAGTTCTGAAGTCGAAGATGATTTCTTTTGTTTTCTTTATTTTAAAGTAAATATATGTGTCCTATACCAGTCTACAAAATGATTAATTGTTTCATGGTAGTGGTTAAGATCGTCATTGGTGATTAACCCTAGGACAGATGTGTCATCAGCAAATTTGATGATAGGAACATTTTTGAAAATAGTTTTACATTCACTGGTGTAGATAGTGAAGACAGCAGGCGACAGAACGCAGCCTTGGGGAGCTCCAGTATTTGTAACGAGTTTACGAGAGGAAAAAGGATCATCTCCAATAGTCATGTCGACAAACTGAGACCGATTCGTAAGGAAATCAAGGATCCAAGAAAGCATGTGTTTGTTTACATTCATTTTAAGTAGTTTCTGGACAAGAATGTGTGGCAGTATTGTGTTAAAAGCGCCCGAGAAGTCAACAAATAAAACTCTGGCATATGTCCTTCGTTTGTCAAGATGTTTTTAAACAGTGTCAAGGAAAAACAGAATTGCCTCCTCTACACTTCGGAGTAATTGGTAAGCAAACTGGTTCTCATCTTGAAAGGGTGCTACAGATGGGAATAGTCTGGAGAGGACAATTCGTTCAAAACATTTCATAACAATGGATGTAAGTGTAAGTGCTACAGGCCTAAGATAATTCAATTCAACTACTTTTGCTTTCTTTGGTGCAGGTATAATTTTTGATAATTACCAAAGTTTAGGCACGCAGTCTGAGTACAATGACAAATTGAAAACGTGTGTAAAAATATAGGCTAGTTGATCACTCGCAGTTCTAAGAACATTGGCCGTGATATTATCTGGCCAACAAGCTTTGTTTCCCTTTAATTTTGAAAACATTCTTCTAACCTCAAGCTCGGTCACAACAATGTCTGGCTCATTCAACATACCATTCATGCATTCTGTCCTAAGGTCACTGACGGTCTCCGAAAAGTCATGTGTGTCGGAACGAGCAAAAAAGGAATTAAAGGTCATTAACAAATGTAGCACTATCGTCGAAAAATACGTGTGCTTGTTTTGGTCTAGATCACGTGGCCCACCATAAAACGTGGTGATATTTTTAAATCATCAGTCATAATACTGTTCACTTACGATCGACATTGTTAAAGAGTTAAATGACATAACGAAGTTCCAGACTGGCATAAAAATACTAGGGTTTCTCTTGCCCACCTCCCGCATCATTATGTGCCGTTACAGTATTAATCAGCCCATCAAATACTCAACCAACGGAATAATGTAAAAAGAAAATACAAAAAGGTTTACAGCTTTTAAATCCGTTTCAACTCTGTAACACCCCTTGCTGCCGATTTATGGTAAGGTTATTTTTATCAGCCAATCAAGTTGGCCAAAGCATGATGGAAAATTTGGCCTACATTATTGCAAATACAAGGCCTAGTCCCTGCAGACGTCCTTCACCGAATTCGCCATGAGTCGCACTCCGAACGGACTTGAAAAGTGTATTATATCGTTATTATTACTTTTGGCAAAATGAAAAGTGCAACTCACAAATAAATGCCGATGTCGGAATCAAAGTTAAAAAAAACTCACGTGATTCAAACTCCGCCAAAATGTCCAAACGTATTAGACATTGATCCATAAAATACTTCATATTCAATGCAAATCTCCATTCACATCAACCCAAGAAAATGCTCTTCGCTACACAAACCAATGTATACCACAGAGAGCTTTGTATCAAGACAGTAAAAGCACTTGGATTAACAACAACACTGGAAAAAATTGACACGATACGCTCAACGGTTCGATGTAAATTTCTCTTTTGGTTTTAAGCGTGCGCCGACCATCAGCCAGAATAAACATAAAAATAAATATATAAAGTAAAACCAAAAACAAATGAAGAACAAAATTGGACAAACAAATAAAACAAAGCATATAAATAAATAATGAAATAAAATAGAATCTAATAAATTAATTCATTAAACGAAGTAAGTAAATATTTTTTCTCAATACTCTTATTCTTTCCCAAGTGTTTGCGTTGTCAGCGAAAGCCGATCGTCAGGAGCAGAGTATCTCTGCATCGCGGCCATGGCGCATACTACTAAAATATAAATGACCTTGCTTAAGAGTTAGATCACAGATATGTCCGGAACGAGACTCGAATCCAGCAACTTTCTGTGATCTCCACCTTCCCCTCTCCGCGGAAAAAAAAAAAAAAAAAAAAAAAAAAAAAAAAAAAAAAAAAACCCCAAAAAAAAAAAAAAAAAAAAAAAAAAAAACAAACGCAAACGGAAAAAGAAAGAAAGAAAAACAAAACAATGAAGCAATCTTCTACAGTGCCTTCAATTATTCTCGAATCAGTAAGGGCTTAAAGAGGAGTTTGTCAACATCCTTTGCTTGTACGGTCCTGGCCCGAGGTGGCCTCAATACAACTGTGATTGCGCAATGACAGTGTGGGCTGACCCCGTGTGCTGCAATCTGCAAAGGCACAGTATTTGAGTTGCAAGAAGGTCTCGTTTTTATTTTGACAACTTTGACCCAGACTAGGGATATTCGGAACGAGGTGGGTGGGAGTGAGCAAATATGTGTGCGAAAGAGAGAGAGAGGGAGAGAGAGAGAGAGAGAGAGAGAGAGAGAGAGAGAGAGAGAGAGAGAGAGGGGGGGAGGGAGATAGAAATTAAATGTGTTCCCTACACAATTTCAGGCTGGTTCCCATGTAACTTTGTTTTGTGCATGCTATGAATATACAGTACAAGCCAGAAATCAGAACACCGCTGAATGGGAACAACGCTTAATGGGAATGATTCTCACAGAGCATAATTTTTTTACTTTATAATTTGTTTTGGTTAATTCGGATGGTAGGGGACAGACAGCCGCTTAAATGGAATGAAATTGTTGCCTTCGACCTGCTCATAGGACCGGAGCTTATCTTGGTTTCTAAAGCATGAAGCGGACAGTAACTAATTAGATTGCTTCAAATGTGGATAGTGACAAATTAGATGCATCACTTTCTGAATAGGATGCTTTTCTATTACAGAATACCCTCCCATTTTCATTTAGGTCTATTGAAGCAACGGGGGTAAACTTTCTTTCTCAAGAAAAAAATGCATGGGTGACGCAGTGATTTCGAACCTGTAACCTCTCGGCCCATAGACAACATTCTACCATCCCCCCCCCCCCCAATCCCCCCCTCCACCTGGACCAGATACGAAATTGAGAATACAGTTAAATTAAGAGCCATTGATGTGAAAATCTTTACCACGTATTACAGTGTTTTATGAGACAAAGCACCCACACCTCCCAAAGATGCAGCGCATTGATGTGTGAATGATTTGTGTACCGAATGCTGATCAAGCCATAAGGTGTCACAAAATGTGGCTATACAGATAAGTCTGCAGCTGACCAATAACGAATTGACATGCACAGTCTACTTTGGTGTGACGCAATAGCCAAGACAATACAAGTAAGTTGAGTGATACTACTCAAATCCATGAAGCAAGTGCACAGTAAACGTTTTCTTAACTTCCTTGATATCATCAGTATGTTTATATAAACAAACAAACTCCATCAAGAAAACAATCGCTCACCAGAAAATAATTAAAATCCATTTCAAACTCGTTTTTTGGCAAATCTTTATGGTTCACATAACACAGTGCAAATCCTGCGATGCCATGGGATGCCAGAAGAGACGATCTTATCTCCAAAGTACCCCCTGTCATGCCAAACACATCTATGACAGCAGGAAATGGCCCCTCACCTGAATCAAAGAAAAAAAAGCACATGGGCAATTTTATTAAAGAAAGAAAAAGCCCCATTATGAAAACTATGTCTAGGAGCAAATCTAGGGCATCTTTTCAAATCAAATCCTATACTTTCATTGTGTTATAGAAAACTATTAAACAGTATTCTTTTGCCATATTAATCCTTTCCCGAACCCTGAGAACCTTTGACAGGCACTTAATTTGAAGTGACATCTGCATTTTTATTGGCATTGAAATTTCATTAATTAATGATCTATTTATTTAAGAATTATTAATATTCTCAAGAATGTTTAAACAAGTAGTACATTGACCACGTTGAGTGGTTTCAAGAAATTCATCGTTGAAAAAAAAAGTATGGGAATGTATGAGCATGTGTAATGCAGTACACATTCAGAGCTGGTGAATTTACCAAACAGTCATGGCGAATATACTTGACAACAGGAAATTCAAAAAAACATTAATTATTATATTATAATCAAAGATATAATATTAATAATGACATAGGGAAAGTCACTAGAAAGAAGCTCCACATTTTAGATTGTAGATTTACAGCGAACAAAAAAAGATTAATTTAAAATGCATAGGTCAACAAGAAGAGTATCGTGATAGAATACTCAGGAAAAGCAGAAGTTCGCATAGAGGATTAAAGGAAAGGAGCCAAACACAAAGCTACAATTAGCCAGCTTCTATGACCCGAAGATACATAGCTCCTAACTGGCTATAATGGCGACTTATTTAGAATACAAGGGTGATCGGTTGTTCCTAAGTTTTGTTTGTTTGTTTTTTGGGGGGAGGCTTTTTTCTTGTTTTTTTCAAGTAGGGGTATTAATGAAGGCAACTTTCCCTGACCAATGAAGTTACCGGACTCGACTAGAGGCATTTTGCTCCTCTGCCTGTTGATGACTGGTCGCTGGGTCACATGCAAGGGCCATGCACAGCGTATTGCTGTGTGATTGTGATTTGATAATAATAATAAGAATAATGTCATTTATAATTGTTGCACTGAGAAATTTACCAGTAAATAATATGAACAAAAAAAACTTGCCTGGAGGCAAAAACAAGGTTCCATAGAGGCCATTTTCCTCCACAGGAATCCTACGAACGCCGGAAGTGATATAATGTCTTTGCAAGATACAGTCAGTCAAACATGGGAAATTATCTGACCAAGGAAGATCCTCAAAATCAAGAAAGCCATCATGTACAGCAATTCGTATTTCAAATGGAGTTGTTATATCTTCTTTCATTATTCTCTTTGGCTTTTTAGGATTCTGTGACATCATGCTCCAAAACAAACCCATAGGTTCAATTCCTGTCAGAAAATATAAACCAATAACTTAAAAGATAAAGTAAAGACAAATGATGAAGTGTGTATTTGGGGTTGGGTTTTTTCCTCAAAACCATTAATAGCGTAAAAAAAACAACAAACCATTGTCCATCATTAATCTTTTTGAGTTTTCCTTTGAATCTTTCAGGATTTTACATATTTTTATTTTTCTGGAGAAATCTTATCCAGGTTTCCACTTGTTGATCCAACTGAAGGCATTCAAAGATCTTTTCATTTATACTAGAGTGATTAGTGTGAAAAATGAATGCTTCTCTGTGTAATCCTGAGAGAACTGGACAGGTTTCTGGATTAAAAAGGCCTCCATTTCAATGAAGTTACAGTAAAATTAAATTAACATTCCCGATATACAAGAGCTCTAATTAAATGCATTAATTTATTAATAAAATTTATTTACAACCAGGTTTTATTTTCCATCTAATAAAACTCTAGACTTCCTGAGAAAATCATCAATGCAATACATTGTATATAAACATACCACACAAAGTTTCATGTCAGGATGACATATACATATCATGTAAATAAAGAAAATGAAATCAAGTTAAAAGACATGCACACACAAAAAAACAAAACAACAAAAAACAAAAAAGCCCACAAAACCCCCCAACTCAAAACAACAACCAAAAACCCCTACAAAAACATGAAGAGTAAAAGATCTGTCTGTATTAATGTCAGTATAAAGAACAGATGAAAAAAAGGCAAAGACAAGAATAAAATCATCACAATTTATGCTTTTAGTGTTACCTTTAAATGTTCCTCCATGAGAAGAATGCTGAAAAGTATTAACTTCTCCTGATCCATTGGCAATATAATGTCCACAAGCCGCGAATTGCTTTCCTGAATCACTTAAGAAACTATGAACAGTAACTTTCTGTTGTTCAATGAGGCCCCTGATTGTTATTTGCACTTTTTCATCCATCTGCACTGCTCTTTTGGACAGCTGAATTATAGGATTAGCAGCACATGTTGAAAAATGTACCTGTGAATGTAAATTTTATATAAATTTTCATATAGTTCATGAATGGAAATACAATTTAGTCTATCATTATATGATATCATTATAAATACAATTTAGCCTATGAATGGGAATGTCATTCAGTCTATTAATGGGACTGGACATACAATTTAGTAAATAAATGGAATGGAAATATTAATAAACAACAAAATCTAGCAATTGCATAAATCAAAAATAAATGTTCAAATGCATCACCTAACGCCAAAATAAACTTGCTAAATCAAATCAACACCATGATACATGATCATAAAAAGTATAACATATCTCCATCTTCATTATCATCCTTTTTAATATCTTCAGTTAGTTCATGTTTAAAAAATGATTTGTAATGTAACAGAAACAGCATCTGATGTTAATTATAGTTTTACTCTTAAACTTTGAATCCTTGAAAGTAGAAGCCTCAAAAATGGAAAACCAGTCTACATTTAACAATTCTTTCCGAAAACAATCCAGGCTACTGCCTACAGAGCCATTAGAGCTAAAAGAAAAACCATCATTCACTTGCTTTAAAAAACACCTGAAGATTCATCTCTTTAAAAATAAATAAATAAATAAAATAATTCTGCTGTTCCATCTCCCAAGGGAAATTTGTCATTTGGTTTTTCACTGAAAACCGAGCGTCAGCCGCAAAGAAGCGCCGCAAATGGGGGCAAATAGTGTAAATAACCTTGCCCAAGGGTTAAATCACAATGTCCCTGACTGAATTTGAACCACAAACCTCTTGGTTGTCAGCCCAAAGCACAACCACTGTGACCACAGTGCAAGTAACAATCATGGGCCTCAATATAGTAAAATATATACTTCTCATAACTTTGCCTCATAAACATATGCATATATATATATGAGCCAAGGTCAAAAGGTGCCTAGTCAAAGGGGCCTAAATGAACAAGCACGAAGAAA
>JBCHJU010008790.1:0-12231 GCA_039654505.1 Plocamopherus imperialis | reverse complement strand
GGAGGAAGATCATTGCGGGTACGCAAACCCATACACCGAAAGGTAGAAATGGGGACAGATGAAGAAAGAAAGAAAGGTATTCATATGTTCAATTTAATCTTTCTTTTTGCATTTATCTGTTTACTCATTTATTTAAATTAATGTTTTCTTTTTTAAAAGATCTGGTGTGGTCCAAAGAATTGCATCAGCCATCCAAACAGCACAGAGCCAGTTTTTCCCTGTGGAAGAGGCCAGACATGTGTTGTAGAGCAACACACCACCTGCATGACTCCACCATGTCTACCACTTGGCGAATGTCAGGACAATGAAAAGGTCAAGGAAGTGCCCAATCCTGGAAAGGAGTGGAGGTGCATCCCAAATCAAGCTCATCTTGGCAGCAATTGTGCGAAAATCTCTCTTATCTTTGATAAATCAAAAATGCCAGTGGTATGTGCTTTGCTTATTATACTTTTTGATTAATTAATTTATTTACTTTTGCTTGTTGTTCTGTCATCTATTTAGTTATTTTATCTATAAACAAGCAAAGATTACTGTAGTTCCTGGAAGGTAAATGTGATTCACAAGACATTTTGCATATGTATTTTAGTAAGAGGCCCTTGTTGTAGAAATATATACTGAGATCTATTTGTTTCCAATATATTTTTTTTTCATTTAACGGTCGTCACTAATCTATTTTCATTACATTTTTGTTGATGCGTTGCAAATGTGAAATTCCCTAGCTGCAAGATCATTCAACAACATGTAGAGACTTAGATTTAAATGTGTAAAAACGTTTTTTAAAGATTGTCACGGATCACTGTTTTTCTTGTACTGAATTTTAAACACATTTTCTCTTCTAAGGGCATCTCTGTTGAGGGTATTTGCAACAGTTTGAGACAACTTCCACAACTGAAAGGAGTTGTCAAAGAAGATACTCTTTACGTTATTTGTGCAATAAAAGCACATGAGCCAAATGCTCTGGAGATAACCCTTGTAAGTGATGTACTCTATTATTATTTGTTTATTAACTCAATTAAGCTGTGGTGCTCACTGAACAGTAGACCCATTTTTAACCAGGTGTATACTTTTGTCAGTAATGATGCAGATAAATGGATTTTGACTTCTTGTAGAGGAACCTTTTAAAATCATGCACTTTTTTTTTTTTTATCTCACACTCCTTGCATTTCAGGTGTACACTTTTACAACATAAAAGAGTAGTTCTCAGCTGAATATTTTTCCACAAAAAAGTGATCACACAACTGATACAACTGATACAACACATCAAAAAATTATAGAAGTATCAACAAAAGGGCTAGCAAACTATAAAGGGTGTATGAATGACAACGAAAGTTTAGACTTTACATTTCTTGGTGTCCTGTTACTCTATGTAAAAAAAAAGTCTTAACGTTGCTGGCCATATATGGAACGAGTCATTTATGACAATGTGGTACCTATTTGTTAATTATAGGGATAAGTTGGAGACAATAGTTTTGAACATAATGTGTTGAATACAACAAAATAGAGGAAATTGAAAAATGAAAACAGAGATTAAAAATAAAAATAAAACCTTAATTTTCCTTTATTGTTTGTTTCTAGTCAAGCACAGCAGATGTGTCTGATGAGAAGAATGTGGTTATTCAAGCTTTAGACAAAATGGCAATGGTTCTAGCACACAAGCAGTCAAACAGTAGTGCTCTTTCTGCTGTCACAGAAATACGGTTGGAAACTGCTGTTGCTGACAATGACAATGGTACTCTTTTGAAATAATTTTTCTTTGCCTTTATTTTGATATTTATACACTATTTCAAAATTGTATGCTCAACACATAAAATATCATAACTTTTTAAAAAAGAAAAAAGAGGAAATGGTTTGAAGTGATATCCTTTCACTTTTATAAATCCTGTATCTTTCATAATTATGTGAATTGAGTATTTTGATTTTCTTTTTCATTGAGGGTGCTATATATACATATTTACACAAAACAAGTTCGGTCTTAATTGATACAGTGTCTAATGTTATCATGATGTAATTAAACAATATGCAACGCCTGTATACTCATACATTTTTATAAATGTATTTCCCCAGGGCCTAGCTATCTTGTGCCTCTTCTGTGTTCAATTATCGCCGTCCTTGGCATTGTTTGTTTCATCCTCCTGGTTGTGTGGCATTATCATGTTCAACGCCGGCACCAGAGGTTAAGAGATGAATATCTTAACCCTCAAAACAATGCCAATAATGAAAATCAGGACAGTATAAGAAGATACCGAAATCCTTTGTTCTCTTCGGGAGATAAACGAGGTATTCCAAAAGCCGTCCCTACAGAGGAATTGCATGACATAGACATGGACAAGTATGACAAAAATCCACGCCGTGTTTTGGCCCAAGATGATTCATCCCCTGATCTCAATGACATAACGGACTATTACCCCCAGCCCAAGAAGAGTAATAAAAAAAATATCAACATACAGTTGTCACAAACTCTCCTTGATGAGCCAGAAGTCATTGTTTGATATAAGAATCTACGTTGATCTATTTGTTAATCGCATGTTATGTGTAAATGATTATTGCACTCGCAACCAATCTTTTAAAAAATTACTTGTGCCAAATTTTTAATTAAGTATTACTTTAAAACGACCATTCACATCAAGGCTTAGCCATTTCACTACATGACAGGTTTTATTTTCTTCATCACATATAATTTTCAATCATTCGTCTTGTAATTCTTTATGCTCTTATTTGAAAAAAATACTGTTAAGTGTACTTGTTATTGTATGGTAAGAATTAAATACACTTCTGACTGCAATTCAAATTTGTGACTAAGTTATCCTCATTCATGTCAATGCTGCATTATTAAAAACAGCAGTGCAGTGTCTGACTTGCCATGTAACTAATGAACAGACAGATTACATTTCTCGGACACACTGATTAAATATTTTTAAAGATAAGTAACATTACCTATTGCACGATAAAGACATAGAGAAAAACTTTATATTTCACTTTCACCAGTCAGCTTCAACAGTGATGCGATTTTGTAAAGTATCCAATGATCAAGGCAATTTCAGGAAAACTTGAAATAAAGTACATGTAAATCGTATAATATTACATCTTTTAATGTAAATAATAAATGTAGAGGCAAAAGGTAAAGTATTCTCACCTTATTGAAATTGTGATTCAACAGTCCCAAGCTCAAAGAACTTTTCTTTAATGTGGAAAATAAATATGTACAAATTTATGTCCATAAAGCCTATTTTGTCTTCTGCTTTGCAAGTTATTGATGTTTGTTCACTTTGGTCATCTGTGTAAGAATTGTGTTGTTATTGTCATCTTTTTAATGAATGTAATCATCAAAGACATTTTATTTTGGAAATGGCAATAAATAAAATACAATGGGCTTTAAATATGTAGATCTATATTCATAAGCATTTTGCTTTGATCGTCATGCTTTTTTAAAATGTTTGTTTCAATTGTTAACAGGCTATTGTTTCACCTTTGTCATGTTGGATCAAAGAGAATTTTTTCACAATTTCCTCAATTTGGAAATAGTTTGAATGAAACTATCCAAATCTTATATATCATACAAAATGGAAAGATATTTACAAGTTTGCATTTGACATTCAACTTGAATATTATCATCTGTTAATACCACATCTAATTCTATCATCTACTTTTAGGCTTATCATTGAGATATTTGTCCATCTCAAATGTATGTATACTTTATGCAGTCCCTAAACAATATGCATAATTCAAAAGCCCATTCAACTGTCTACATTAAGGCATTCAATAAAAGAGCATAAACAGTAAGAGAGTGATAAAAAAAATGTCATTTTGTCATCAAAAATGTATATAATAAAAATTCAAATATTTTTCCACACTACATTCATGATTAAATTATAATAAGAGTTTTTGAAATCTAGAAAAATAGCTTTGCCATGATATTTCTGAAATGATTTCCTCACCATTATTTGAATATTTGCATTATTAAATATACATCAAACATACTTTGTAACTCACAAATATTTTGATGGCAGACATTTAAATTTTTGAAATGAATATAAAAAACAGGTTTTATTTGTATCTTTTGAACACAGAAAACTAAAAAAAAAATAAAAAATCATAACACATTTTGCATGCTATGTTACGGCACATAATAAGCTGATTGTCACTACCATCTCTATTGCATTTTTAAATGCCTTTTACTTGTATAAATAAAATTGACACAAAATCAGTTTCTTTCTGGTATTATAAAATGCTGTCAATAAAATTGTGATATGTATTAGTCTGAGTTTTCCTGTCACCTATCAGCTGCATTCAGCTTTTTGATTCAGTTTGTCACTATATAGAGTGAGAAGGAGAGATTTTGAAATATCATTAGATGAACATACCTCCTCAGGGTTATATCTCAGGGGTTTGACTGTATAGTATCCACAGCACAGTTGCATTTTCACAAAAGTACATCAGAGGACTTTGACAAGATCGATGCTAGCATTAAAATCATATGTAATATCTTATAATTTTATGCCAGACAAAAACAGGAGTCATTGTCAGAAAAAATGGGTACAATGCTGTGACTTTCTACTATTGTTTGAGAGTCCTGCATATTCGTTTGTTGATTTTCTCACATATTTTATGTTTCAGCGAAGAAAAAAAATGTCAGATCTAAAATACTGATCAACACTTCAAATAAAATCACCATAGTTCATTTCGATTTCGTTGAAGATGTCTAAATGACATAAAATTCATTAATATTTTAATACATCATCTTACCTGTTTGCTTGTAAGGTTGGTTTTTGTTGGGGTTTTTTGTTGTTGGTTTTTTTTTTGTAAGTTACATATTATCATATGTACTTTCATTTTTGGTGCTTCACTGACTTCGGATATGTAGTAAATTTATGATTGTATGATGCTGTTGACATAAGTAAGGGGTAATTTTGGGATACATGCATTTGTGTTTCGATGAAATAGCTGTATATATTTTTATGTTATTTATTATTGTATTTGTGTCATAATTTGCTTTAAAAGAATAGACTTTTTCTCTCGTACACTTACAGGAAAAGTGAAATTGAAAGTACTTATTGTGTGTGAAAACTGTAAAAAACGAAGTGTAGGTATTAAAATTTTATCTTAATGTTCTGTGAATCAAATAAAGCATTGAAATATATAAAACAGTGCTAAGAACAATTTTCATGGGGGATCTGCAATCTCAAATCTAATGCTGTTGATTTCTCTTCTCCTTTAGGCAATTTTGCCATGGTCACACTCTTCCATCAATTATCACTTATTGAAACTCAGTTGTTGTTTTTTTCAACCAAAATGATTGCTATGTTTTTTTTGTTGGTCTTATAGTTTTGCACATTTCACTTTTTTATGGTCTGTTGTAAAAAAAAAAAAAGAAAAAAAAAGAAAAAAAAGCAGCATATAATTGGAGTAATTGCCTCACAGGGATTAGACACTCTCATTATATTTTGCTCTAACATCCAATTAATTTCTTGCCTTGATCATTTAATTAAGGAGTATTAGTGTTGTGGAACTTTATTGTCATGTAAAATATGTACAGTGGTGATTAATATGCTGAAATGATTCAGTTTATGCTCTAGTCTAAATGTATGAAATGCTTGCCAGAATTCACTGTGCTTAAAGAAAACAGTTCATTTTGCAGTACAAGTGTTAAAATTAATGAATTTAGAAGTACATAACTTTTATTATATGGATATATATATATATATATATATATAATATATATATATAAACTATTCATTTTATCTTCCACCCTCTTATCATGGAACACATATCATTTTATAGCCCTACTTGTCATGTTCTTATTCTTAGCAAACTCTTCTGTTTTTCTTCAATTGAGTAAACTGGCCCTTTTTTTTTCTCAGCAATGCTCAAACAAAAATCAAAGTGCATTTTATTCGCCATCTATAAGCTTTAAGAGGAAGCATAGTTGCAAGGTCTTGATTCATTGTAAAATGTTGAACTAAACATATAAAATGACATAAACTCTTTTTTTGATTTCAACTTTTCCCACTGGGTCATAGCAACAGATAATTTGTCTCCACCTAACCTATCTGTTGTACCACCTAGCAGAACACCTATCGCCTTATCATCATTTATTTCATCCTACCTATTGTTTTGCTTTCATTCATAATCACTTTACTGACACATTGTCAGCTCATATTCATTTTAAAGGCAAGGAAAATAGTGTTTTGTTAATTTCCTTTTGCATTGAGCAGCAAGACTTGAAAGGCATTAATTGTAAAAAAAATAAAAATTGCTGACTTTATGATTGCACTAAGTGCATTGTGTTTGTTAAATGCCTTCCACAATATAATAATGTATGTATTCATATTGCTTTATGTTTTCTAACATTTTAATTTTAAACTTAAACTGTCAAATCAATTTTCATGACTGATATTTTCATTAGAAGATATGAAAAAATTTTTAGTCCTAAGAATCTCTAGTCATTTATATTTGTATCACTAGAATAGCTACCTAGAATGCAAAGGACAATTGTGTTTGTTGAGTACACTGTATACTATATTAATAATTATAAATGCAGTATGTAGATGTCAGTGTGAAAATCTTTTCGCTTTCTCATTGCATACTAAAATTATTGATTGCAGCCAGATTCAAAATGTTTTGAATGTGCTTTTCATCCTCATAATATTATGAGTAATAACATATCAGTTTCAATATAAGTAATTGTCTAAGGAATTCAAGAAAACAAACACATTCACAAACAAACAGCTGTCAACAAAACCTAAAACATGTCAAAAATTGAAACAAATTTTCAAAGAAAAGGAACTGAAAAATATGAATATATATGAAAACACCTGTGCTTGCCAAAGTTTCAATGTTATATTGGTTGTCACTGTTGAAACTAAACTTGTTATTGTTTTAATAAATCACACATGCAACAACTATAAAATTCATCCTTCACCTCTTCCTTCTTTATTTTCTTTGTAAGTAGCAGCATACAGAATTTCATTTCACTGATCAATTCAATGAAAATCAATCAGTCTAGCTGATACTTTCTGAATTTAATTATCAAAATTTTATTAAGTGAAAATATGTCCACTAATCTCTCAGTTATTTACCCCTTACTGAAACCTTTGTCTCCATTTTTCTTATAAGTTAAAAGCAGTACATGCATTTTTAAAAAGTATGTACGGTGTGTGAAGTTCACATAAAACTAGAAAATTTGGATCACATAATCCAGATCTCCTATTTTTTAAATATATATAACATCCATTCACTAGCCATGGGGCAATTCTCAAAAGCACAGCTTTATTTGATTATGGATTTCATAGTACAAGTATTCTTAAAATCTGTTATCTCAATATCACCAAGCTAGATTGTGCTAGATCTATATGTAGATTGGTCAGCTACCATTGAAAATATGGTTGTCCAGATCATAAGTATCAGCCCCCACGAACAAATGAGCGATTTCGAATTTATACTCATTCATCACTAATTAAAAGTGACAAAATCTCAATCCTTGAACCTACTAGCATTGGTTGCTATAACTTAAAGACTATTAGACTTATAGCCATTTCAGATCATTTGATTAATTTTTCCCCTTAATTTGACTATCTTCTGAATACATTTTAAAGACATTTTCATAATTTGAACCATGCTGCAAAAATTAATACACAAAGTGTCACTTACTTTTTATGGATGAAAACCCTCGAGTAATTTAATATCATCAAGTGTAGAACAATGGTCGTAAAAGCAGTCATAATTGTTTCATGGATCCAAAATTCCTGTATCTGACTTCACTATAAATTTGATTAGGTCTTTTACTTTCATGGACAATTTTTTGGCACTTATTTAGAACATTTCAAAGACAAAGGTGATTTTCCCACTACATCTTCTTTTAAATGGTGAATGATTCACAAAATTTTAGATTTCTTGCAAGAAAAATGTATACAAATATAGGCATAAAAAATATTAGAGACCTTGAGTATCAGGGTATAACATGGCAATTCTCAGCTTACCTTTAAAGTCTCCTAATGGTTATTTTCTCCTTATGTTTTAGCCTTGAATCTTTACTTCAAACAAAATGTTGCTTCATGGTACAAAACTCTCTTTTGCTTACAACAATTTATCTCCTCTCTAACTCACAGATCATTGTCTTCTGTACAATATAAATATAGCTTAGACTTTGAATGTTTGTTTTCATGCAGCAAAAATATTTTACAAATAAAATTGAATCAAGGAAATTGACTACTCTTTGTATGGATTTTGTTTTTGTGTTTTTGCTTTTTGCTTTTTTAATAATGTTTGTACCATAATATGTTGATCACTAGGCACTGATTCATATGTGATATTTAGACTGTTTTTGGCTGCATCTTTACTTTATAAAGCAAGTATTGAATATATTAAATAGGCATATCAATTATGAGGCTTATTACACCATTGGGGGGAGGGGGGGCCGGGAGGGGTGCTATGGTAAAGAAGTAGAGCCTTGGACTACCCACTGAGAGGTCACAGCTACGAAATCACTGAGTGAGACATGTTAATTCTTTAAGCAAGAAACTATGCCCCTGTTGCTTCACTCAAGCCTGGTGAAAATGTCAGTTGCGAAATAGACTAGCATCCTATTCAAAAAGAGATTGATTAAATCTGTGACTGTCTGTTTCATGCTATGGAAAGTGGGACAAGCCCCGACCCTATGAGACAAAAAGCTTAAGAGGACGACTTTACTTTGTAACACCATGAAATGATGATGTTCCATCAAAACATGTATTTGGTTGCATTTTGGTTCCTTGTCATGAAGACAATTGATTGCATTTAACTTGATATTACCATACTTAATATGAAGGCCCCTAAGCTGATCTTTTTATATGGAACAGATCCAACTGTGAATTAATTTCTTTCAAAATACAATAACTACATGTATCTTGACTTTGAGCCAAGTGTTGCAGTTCTGAAGTTGGTGAAAATGTTCTGCTTTGCTGTATTTGTACAAGTCATATGTAAATAAAAGAGAAGAGTTTTTGTTTCTTTCCTTGTAATAAAAACAATTAATTCAATCAATAGTCTTTCATGATATGGTAGCGGAGGAAGTGCTTAGTATACTTTACAAATAAGACATAGGTAATTTCAACTCGATTGCCTCACTCCCTGGTAACATGAGAATGCACGCCTTCCGTACCAGTCACTTGCGTGAATACCACCATCCAGTCAACACGTGTTTTTACTTTCCTCCTTCCACTTGAATTTTCTTGCTGGTTTATACCAAGACAACTTGTTCCCTTTTTTTGTTTGGACTATTCTAAAACAACGCTGGAAATTTGGTAACGTTGACGTAGACCAATAAATTAATTACAATTCTCTCTTACAGCAAACTTTAAATTAAGTCCTCTCTTTTGCTGTTGTGGATAATAACTTATAATAACACATTTATTATTCAACACGATTTCCCTTGTTTTTAATACCCTCCGTTGAATTCGTCCTCTGGACAGTTTTCTCTCTATTTTTACTACGAGATTTTTCCTCTGAGTAATAATGTCTCTTCAAGAAGAAGAAAACATTCTCGAAGAATTGAGCCCTCATTTAACAGATGAGGAAGTCGTTTTTAAGAAACCAATTAATAACAAAGACAGGGAGAGGGAAGATAAGAGTGAAGTTTCTGATGACTCAGAAGAAGAGAGACACAGGAGTAGGAGTAGGAGGAAGGGAAAAACACAAACAATTTACAGGACGTTTTAAAGAGAAACAACTATATAATGGCAGAACTTCTGAAAACTATTAAGAAGAGGAAAAGATCACCATCGTCCTCTTCAATTTCCTCATCGTCCTCTTCGTCACTAGTCCGACCAAAGCACGGGAAAGTCTATGACTCAGTAGGACAGAAAAAGAAGAATAGATTGTCTCGCTCTAGCTCGGTAACGTCGGCAGGCGAAATGGTTTCTAACCTGATGGGAGTGGCCAGTAACGTCGCAGGTGAAATCAACACCCCTGGCGCCACACACAGCGATAACCCCGAAGACCTATTCGCGGCGGAGGAAGAACAATACCGAGGTAATTGGGGAAAAAAATTGCGAAGTTTATCGGGGGGGGGGGGGGGAGGTTTTCTGAACCCTTAAAATCCGATGCCGTTAAAAAATTATCGGAAGAATACAAAAGACCGTCTAATTGTCCCCACTTAACAGTGAGGAAAACAAATGGTGAAATTTGGCCGCTGTTGCAAAGCCGCCAGAAAAAAGCGGATGCAAAATTCACTGTTACGCAACACAATATTGCCAAGGCCACAACAGCGGTAGCGCTCTGAGCAGAAAAGATTTGTAAAGCCAGCTCCACCTCTGGTGAAGACAAAGGATTTAATTAAATGTGGCTTGAAACACTTAATGAATGCCATCTCAGTACTTGGAAAAGCTCAGCAGAGAATAACAAACCAAAGAGAGGAAATCCAAAAATTGGCTCTCCCTTCAGACATTCGCAGCATAGCTGAAATGCCAAGCCATGGGGAAAAATGGCTGTACGGTGACGACATGTCCAAGAACATTAGAGAGGCGAGAGAGAGGAGGAAGTTAACATCTCAGACCCCTTCTCTCGTTATGCCTGTGGCAATAATTCGAGGGGAAATTCCGCTCTGCGGGGAAACCAGGGCCCTTCTTTAGGGAAGCGCTACTCGAAACCCTACACCAAGGGGCGGGGTCAAATGACGACCTCGCGTCAGGGAGTGCCCTACCGAAGGGGAACTCAGTGATGGACATGAACAGTGATAGGCCTACAGATAATTTACGGGTAAGTAAGAACAACACTAGATCTCATTAAGTGGGTGGCATGAGCAAAAAGTTACAACATATAGCAGAACAATTTTACGCAGGACAAATTAGACTAAGAAGATGAATGGTCTAAAATTACCTCTGATAAACACGTTCTTCAAATGGTTAGGGGCATGACCATAGTATTTAATGGGGGAGATGCAGCGCTAAACCTAACTCATTCACAAAGGTACTCAAGAGCCAAGCCTAAAAATGGTTGAGGAAGAAATCAGTGCCGTGGACACGGAAGTAGATTCACTACTGAAAAAAGGAGTTTTAGCATATTATTATTCAGAACACGAGAAGAGGGAATACATTTCAGGTATTTTAACAAGGATAAAATCAAATGGATCAATAGACTTATTCTTAATCTAAAGGAATTTAATGAACTTGTACATTATAAAAAGTTCAAAATGGAGACACTGAAATCCGTTCATAGCCTTATATCTAAGGGGTGTTGGATGGCTAGCATTGATTTGGTTTCTGCATACTACAGCGTTCCGATTGCATACGAACACAGAAAATTTCTCAAATTTATATGGAAAGGGAAATTATATGACTTTACGAGTTTGTCAAATGGCTTGTCTCAAGGCCCTCGTTGTTTTACAAAACTAACAAGACCTATACATGCTTGCTTACATAATTTGGGATATGTGATTTCCGGGTACTTAGACGACTCGTCGCTGATTGCTGACACAGCAGCAAAATGCAATCAAAGCATATGTGACACAATGCTGATGTTTGATAAATTAGTGTTCGTAATCCACCAACAAAAATCAGTGCTCTGCCCCGTTCAAGAAATAACCTACCTTGGGTTTGTCATCAATTCGATCAACATGACAATAAGTCTCATGAAAACTCGAAGTGAGAAAATTATTGAGCAAGGTAAAAGTCTCTTACTAGCCCACAAACACACCATCAGACAAATTGCCCATTTTATCGGTCTGCTAGTAGCAAGCACTCCAGCAGTGCCCTATGGGCCATTACACTACAGGCAGCTAGAACACGAAAAAACTCAGGCTTTAAAGTATAACAAGAGAGACTGGGAAAAACAAATGGACTTGTCCACTGGATCTAGGAATGGAATTAAATGGTGGATTGTTAAAACATGTATTGGATTATCATTTAGTCCTATACATACACCAGAACCCAGCCTTGTTATCGAAAGCGATGCAAGCTTAAAACATTGGGGCTCATTTTGGGTTACTTATAAAACACGTACAGGGGGATCCTTTTCAAAGGAAGAAAGAAAATCGCACATCAATGAGCTTGAGCTTCTGGCTGCCTTCTTGGCCCTCAAAGCATTTGCGAATGAAATACGGGATACTTATGTAAGAATTTTTATAGACAACTCTACGGCTTTGTCCTGTATAAATAAAATGGGTTCCAATACATCAAGCGCGCTAAATATGTTATCTAGGACAATATGGGCCTGGTGCGTAGAGAGAAGGATTTGGCTCTCAGCAGCCAGAATTGCTGG
>JBCHJU010008680.1:0-12233 GCA_039654505.1 Plocamopherus imperialis | reverse complement strand
TGGTGTGGAGACATATGGTTGTGTGTCTGAAAGCATTCTTGGTCCATAAAATGTAAAACCTCGAAAAGTGAAGTGGAAACAATAGCCCATAACAAGGTAACCGACACATTTTTATGTGTGCTTCAACCGTAAGTCTTCCATTAGACCTCCCTGGCGTCGTAAAACATCGGTTTAAGGAGAAAAGACGGGAAAGAAGAGATTTGCATTACTCACATCCGGATCTACTACCCTCCAGCAGTGGCTTTGATTTCGGGCCCTGTGTGCCTGTCAGTGGAGCCAGCTAGTGTGGGAAGCATTGTGGTGGTCTCTACAATGTATTGTGGTGGACAGTGGACCCGACAGACAAAAGCGAAGACTGAAGCGTGATTGCAACTGGATCGTTTTGTTTGTAGGCTTATGCCCGACTCGACCGACTTCAGAATAATATAAACATTATGTACACATCAATGTTTTTATTTTAAAAAAAAAAAAGGTAAATATGTGAATGTGAATAGAGATTGCTCCATGGATCTAGCTATTGCCTCCATGGGTTCGTGTCACGTTAAGTTGTGGTGGGGAAATGGACCTGTATGAGTTGACGGCTTTTCTTCTTAGTGCTTGCATTAGATCTATGTGCACATTTTGTTGCCAGCGAGCATTGATGGCAGTCTAAATCGAGGTATCTATCGATCTGTTACAGGCACAGGCATTATAATTATAAGTAACGTCTCTGAAACCAGTTAAGACCTGATACGGCACCAAGTTAGTTCACACACGGATACTACTAATAAGTTACTAATGCTTTCGCCATGCGCTTTATTCAAAATAATGATAATATCATTTTCGGCTCTCGTTCATGGACTTCCTGTCTCGTCTGGCTTTATTTCTAGGTGGATTGTCGTGTCCCTGGCGGCTTTCAAACACCCAGTGCCGTGCTTTAGGGCGTTGGCCGTCATGCCCCCCCCCCCCCCAACTCCACACCATCTCTCGTCGCCATGCTTGTCATAACGTTTCTCCTCGTTTCAAATCCAGCTCGTGAGATCGTCTGTTATCTTCCTTCTTTGTCTAACGGTACCAGATGTTTATGTCCAGCTTCCCAGTTGTTATTAAGTGACCCGGCGCTTCCTCTTCTTATTTCATCACACATCCAATAAACGCATTTCCCCTCCGTTTACTTCTCCCAATCTCATAATATACATTGGATTCATGGTCTTTTAGAAACAGGGAAAGAATCCTTTGTTTTCATCTCTGTCCATGAAATTCTTGGCATTCTTCTGTATAACCCCATTCCCACCGCCTCAGTTGTCTTTTACTTACGGGTTTACTTCCCCCTTTATCACACTTCTCAATCTCAATACGACAACAGAACATCTCGTTTTTACAGACACCTATCGCTTTATCATTATCGTAGCACCTACTGTTTACCCCCAGCTACCTCTCTTGTCACAAGGTCGTGTCCGAATACGAACCTCACTACCCGCTAGGGTACTACCCCCACTACCATCGCCGCCGTTATCTCCGACCTATACCAAAACAACAGTAGCTTATCCCGAACCAATGACCGAAAGCTACCTAAAGCACCTTGGCATGTCATCCCCAAGTTGCCCGTGTGTGTGTGTGTGTGTTTGTGTGTGTGGTGTGTGTTTGTATTTACCCATCAGGGGAGGGAACTCCGTGGACATGGCCTTCACCGTAACGTCCATCTTGTTTGAAATGGCGGGCTCTTGTGGTAACAAGACATCACGTGACTCCCGTCCAAACCATTCATTTCGCTGATCCAACTCAATACACCTACCGCAGTGTGGATCTCCTCCCATGTCTCTTAGAGCCCCCCCCCCCCCCCACCAGTAATTTAAATGAACCACTACCGTAATTTATAGCAAAGTTTAATGGTCCAAGGCATGCGCGAAGAGATTGTAAAAAAATTTGTTTGTCAAGAGGTGGCGATTGGTGACTGTGAACCATTGCGTAAGATTAAGTACACTTATATACCATAAATGAAAGAAAACAGATTCTCTTGTAAAGTAAGACGATGGCTTTTAGAAGTTGGGCCCTGTGCAAAGTTACGAGTATCGGTACTCGATCCTTCGTTGTTACTACATGTATTATACATGTAAACCCAGCCTGATTCTAATCAACTAGATTATAATATGATGTAAGGAGAGGCTATTAATACTGTTTTCACCGGCTGTGTTTTTTTATTCTTCTATTTCACAGCTGATGCCTGGAGTATTCTGATATTACATCTCTGAGAAAACTAAAACCGTTCGCCTACGCAATATCCCACTCATCACTGATCAAGAACAACTCTACAGAGGGCAGAGGAGGAGAATAACGCCATACTCATAATTCATTAACTACCCGAGGAAATTTGAGTGATGACCTTGGATTGAGATAATAATAAATCCGTTGACAGGGGCCATTGCCTCCAGGATACCATGGTCACCAGAGCTACAGGCGGAATCGCGGGTCGCAGCTCGCCCTGACTGGCTCGGTTAGCATCCATGTGAAATTGTAGCACGCGCATAATAAAGATCTAAGAGAGCAGAGAATGATGAGAGCAGAGAGTGAGAGATGGACAGAAGAAGGGTGGTGAAGGGGAGAGGAGTGAGGGGCACCACGAGCAGGGCCGCACGCCGGTCGATGGAGTTATCGACGAGGGCTGAAGGGGGGCGGAAATGAAGCAGTAGGAAGAATCGCCACAGCAAGGCCTTTGGACAGAATCAACAGTGGTGGCGGTGTCAGTTGGCACTGGGTGCGTGTGAAACTCTTGGATCACGGCGACTTGGCCCATTTTCGCATTCTTGTCAGGAAACAACCCCCCAAAAAACATAACTCTACTTGAAGGAACCTGTTCTTTTGTTAGGGCAAGTGATTTTACTAGTATAATAAAATTTGCTTTTCTCAATCTTTTGTCGTGCCCATGTATCGAACCAACGCAGAGTATGAGATCAGATACGTCTTTCTCATAATCTCATCACTACATTAAAACACTCGGTTGCTTTGCTCAAGAGGTAGACCTACAGGCGATCCCTTGACGAGAACATACACGTCAGGACTTGCATATAATATTTATACGCTTTGTTATCTCAACTATTTCTTGTTTCACCTCAAGGACTGACTTTGAGAGGGCAGAAGAAATTCCAAAGAAGGATACTGTTTAGTTGGGTTTTTTTTTTAATTCTTTTTGGTCGAAAGCAATTCGAAGAGAGGGGTTGCGAACAGTGTTGTGTCCTATCAGTAACTTTGAAGAGCAACGAAACGTTTATACTGATTGTATCGACAAAAAAGTGTGAGGCTTTCAATTTCAGTCCAGTCATCCCTGCCGACTAAAGTCAAAACCAAAACGTGAGGGGAAAAGAGAGGGAGAGTAACACTCAACAATCCTACTGTTTAGTGACGCTGGTCATCCGCTCTTTCTTCCGGATTGTTGACGTTACAGAACATCAGTCAGATGTCATGTAACTTCACTTACCTCGTTCGTGCAGCCCTTCGAGAGCAAATTGCCTGCGCTCCGCATAAAAGTAGAGAGGAACGCTCGTTGTGACTGTGCTTGGTTGGAGTGGTGTTGTCTATACCGGCTGGTTATCAGCGGACCAGATTGTTTAGCATTGAGTGAGGAGTTGTGATAACAAATCCAAAAGGTCGCACAACATTAGCGCACTTGTGATAATTGTTCCACTCGGGGTACGCGGTGTATTCGTAACTATTTCTACCCTTGAATACTGTGGCCGGTAACGTAAGGCTTGCCCAGGGAGAATATTGGACGCGTTTCATTCTGTGTCTGTAATTCATTGAAACAACCAATCACTCGAGCGATTTAGCGATAAATTCTGTCTGACGGAATCATACGTTTACCGGGTACTTGCATGCATTGCTGTACTGGGTCAAAGCAGTCCTACAAATACTATATGATATATTGTGTAAGAAAGCGGATTTTTTTTCGTGGACAATCAATTTAAAACAGCTGAAGCCAGTGCATCGTTTTAAGTTAATGCAGTGGTAGATCACTGATCAGATCTAAGAATTTCAAAAATATGACAATATAATACCAACGGTCACGAAACTACGACGAATTGACAATGTTTATTCTCACGAAAATGCCGACGAAACTGAGCGTAACCACAATGAGCAGCAATAAGATTCGACGCACAGCAAACACATTCGGCTGGAAAATATCGTGGATGATGTTACTCGTTCTTACTGTTCACTTGCCTTTGTTAGTAATCGCCAAAGAATGCAGCTACAATGAAGGCATTACGGAGGCCAACTGCAGCAGGAGAAATCTTCAGGCGGTGCCATGGTCACTTCACAAGAGCATCGTTTCTCTCGACCTCAGCGGGAACAAGTTTCCAGTATTGGCGAACCACAGCTTTATAAACTACGTGACTCTTCGGTACCTGTCCCTCAGCAATAACTCCATTGTTGAAATTATGGCCGGCGCTTTCCACGGCCTGGATTACTTGAGCACGTTGGATCTTTCCAACAATAAGCTTACCAAAGTTCCATCGGATGCTCTCAAAATGGTTGCCTATTCACTGGAGATTTTGCATCTGGGAGGAAACTCCCTCCACATCTTTCCTTCGGGTGTATTTTCTGATCTCAGGAATCTTAAAGAGCTTGACTTGACTGGGAACGCCGCCAAACTCATAAAACGCGATGCGTTTCTTGGCCTCAAGTCTCTGAAAGTACTGAGAATACGTCACATGGGTCTGTCGTCACTGCCGCCGGATTCCTTCGACGACTTCTCACAAAAGATGACAAAGGTGGAGCTTTACGACAACATGTGGGATTGCGACTGCCGAATGCGTTGGCTGTGGACGTGGCTCAACGCCACCGACCCATCCGTCTGGAAGACTCCAGGCTACAGTATCCGATGCGACAAGCCGGCCTTCATCAGGGGAAAAGACATAACCGACTTGTCGTTGGATTATCTCGCCTGCGACGTGGAGATGAAAATGGGCGGCTCGACCCGGTATCTGGACCCTGGAACCAACGCCACGCTGCAGTGCAAATACAGCTCCGTGCCCGAGGCAGACCTGCCCGTCTGGCGGAAGAACAACCTGGAGATCGACGTGGACGGAAACCCGCACAAGTACAGCATCTCGTCCTGGTCGATAGAGGACAAGTACGGCCTGACGCACGTCAACGAGTTGAAGATAAAGAAGTTCGGGCACAAGGACATCGGCAAGTACGACTGCCTGGTGAAGAACGTCCGGGGCCACGCCACCACCGAATACAAGGTCACGCTGACCGGGGTGGACTTTGACTCGGTGGTCAACAACAGACCCGAGCAGCGTAAAGCCTCCACCGTGGTGGACACGAAAAGCATCATCATAGCCGGAGCTGTGGTCGGCGGCATAATCGCACTCATCGCCATAGTCATTTTGATCTTTTGCTGCGTCAACCGAGTGCAGAGGGACAAGGAACAAAAGAAAAGAATTATCCAGGAAAAGATAAATAAGCACTTTTCCGAGAGGTAAGCATAACTATGAATCCTCCGTTATATTTTGCATTAGTCTCTGTCTTGGTCTTTAGCGACCGGTTTTTTTTTTTCATGTTAATCACTTAGTCGCTGTCTTCGCCCTCTGCTTCAGATTTATGTTCACGTTTGTCAATTAGTCTCTGTCTTCGTCTTTAACGTTCGTTTTGTTTTTCTTTTTTTAATGATTATCACTTAGTCTCTATCTTCGCCCTCTGCATCAGATTTATTTTCATGTTTGCCAATTAGTCTCAGTCTTCACCTTTAGGTTCAGCTTTATTTTCATGATAATCGCTTATTCTCTGTTTCACTCTCTGCTTCAGTTTTATTTTCATGTATGCCAATGTCCACAGAGATACAAGTTCCTAAATGAATGTGTTTTTAGATTGTTTAATCGCCCGCCCTGACCATTATTTCTTGTTTTTATTGTTTGTGCAATTTTGGTCCTTTCATTGTTTTTTTTTTTCTAGTTCTGTTTTTACTGTTGTTTCGTTTGTTTTTGTTAAAGGAAATCTTTTGACTCTACTGATGAACTCTGCCTTTAATTTTAGTACTTCATGCACATAAATTAAAAAAAACAACAACACTTGAGTCTTTTTAATCGAGAAGCTGTAGCAGTGTAACTGAGATTTCCATATTTTATACATTATATATAATATATGTACCAGGATTCAAACAATAAACGGTAATTCTTAGCAAACCCATAGCCCACTTTTTAACCAGCAGAGTCTTTTGCATAAATGCAAACAAACTCAGTTACCGAGTATTTTTTCCCTTGTTAAGGCGCTTAAACAAAGCTATATTACTAGTATTTTGATGTTCAAGTTGCAGGTAGGGGAGCCTACATAAAATTTAAGTTTACGCTTATCACGACAATCACTACCATGTAACATAGTCGATGTTCCCTTTCGCCCCCACAGCGAGGCTGGCAGCCAGGGAGACTCCGGCAGCCCCAACGGCAAGGCGCACAAGGTCAAGGCCGGGCTTGACGGCAGCCTGGACGACACCGTGGACGACCACTCCAAGTCCATGGACTCCACCTACAAGCCCCCACTGGACCAGGACGAGGTGGACCACATGTACCCCTTTGAGCAGCCGGGGTCGCCCAACGGCCACACCTACGTGTCCTACGGCAGCGAACTGACCGAGCCAGCCAGCGAGTTCCTGGCACACCAGCCGCTGTACACCCAGGCCCAGCCACCCCCGCACTACGAGAGCTCCCACGCCGGCTCGGCGACGCCCCTCCTTGACCGGAACACGCCGTCCCTGTACGACTCCGTCGAGGAGCCGGTCGAGGACTACTCGCAGTTCCCGGTCTACGACTCCATGACCAACTCCCTGCAGCACCCGAAACCGCCCAGCAACAACGGCTATGGCGGCGGCTACGACTTCCTGCCCCACCGCCAGAACAGCGTGGCCAGCTACGCCAGCACCATCAACCGCAACCACGGGGGTGTGGGCGACCAGCCCTACCACCAGTACGCGCCCAGCTGCAACGGCTCCATGCCCAGGACGCCGGGAAGCACCCGGTCGGCCTTCACCTTCGGCCCCAGGAGCGTGGACGGCGACGTGAGCCCCCTCAACGACCTATACGGCGGCAGCAGCCAGTACCACCAGTCCCGGCCGGCGGGCCCACCGCCCCAGCCCCACCCCCACTACAACACCTACCAGTACGTGCCCGACTACAGGGACCCGACCTACGCCACCGCCGCCACCCCGCCCCCTCACCGCATGACGCCCCACACCAAGAAGAGCATGTCCGTGGGCAACCTGGGATACTCCCCCGTGCCCACCTCGTCGTCCTCTGGCACGGGCCCCAGAAAGCCCCCCAGGATATACCAGTCCAGAGAGTACATGGAGCTCACGCCTCAGGATTCCAATAGTGACTACATCACTTCGTCCGACGCTCAAAACTATAGCCAGAGTTACGGAATTACCCCAGGCACTCCTGTGTGACCGTGACGAGGGACGGTGGGAATACAGATGCATGTGTACCGTGCTAATACTAATACAGAGTACAATGTTCTTTTTCGAAGCTTATTTTCCAAACGAAAAGGAACTTCATCTTCATCCCAGGTCAGTCCATGTTATCAGTACCGACTTTAGAGATGTACACGGTGCCTATACCAGAGATTCCATGTTAATTCTTTATAGGCCTGTCTGCTTATACAACTGATTACAAAGGCTTGCTCCCCAGTGTATTATTACTGCAGTTATGACTGAACAAAAATAAAATTGTGTAATAGACATGGTGTACATAGGATCAGGAGCAAGTATGAGTAAAGGAGTGAGTGGGTATTACTGTTATAAGCATTTCGTCATTACCCCATGACTCATGAATCATACCTACCAATAATGTTTTAATTATTTAATTCCATTCCTGGTGGATTAACCAAAAGGCTACAAGAAAAGGAAAATGACATACATGTACTATGTTTTACTTAAAACGACTCTTCACTGCTTTTTGTTACGGATGCCATTTATATACATGATATGTAAATTGTGTATGTTGGATATTACTCACCTTATGACATGATTCAATACATTTACCGTTTTGCTGTGTGTGAATGGATAGGCCCATAATGTCATCATCATATAAATGTTTCATCAAGTGCTAGTTGTGTGTACAGATATAAATTTATATAGGCCTAAATATATGAAAACGTGTGCTCTAAATCTGAATGAATTTATTGTGAGGCACTTTAATTAGGCTTTCTCATGCACCACAAACCTGCGAATGAAAACGTTTGCATATATATAATATATATATATATATATATATATATATATATGTATGTATGTATGTATGTATGTATATAGAGCAACTGTTTAACCTAAACACAAAAGGATACACGATCACTCAACATACTATTAATTGTGACTCCCACAGCCATCACATCAAAAGAATGGCTCTACAGTCGAGCATCACCTTTGAACTTTTGAGGTGTGGATTATTACCCAAAACAAGTGTTTACAAGTTTATGAACAACCGAGTTGAGTTGAATTTTCTAAACATTGTATGGATGGTACTTTTATAAGAGGTAATAATAATAATAAAATCATGTTTATTTACGTATACATGTAATATAATAATATAATGTATATGTTATGATAATAATAAAACCTGCTTTATATGCTTTACATAGTACTTTACTACATGTATTTCCTTGTTTAAGATGTTATAATTCCAGCAGTATTGCCAATACCATTGATTTGAGTGACGCAAGGCCTATAGGCCCAGGGGTCGCATGGTTGCACTTTGAGAATTGAAATTTTAGTAAAGTGTGATGAGAAAGGTAGTGTATGACAAGGATGGGACGGAAATTCTATATTTCCATTTCTAACGTGTTTTGATAGTACATGTAATAAATGTACATGTATACCTTAGCAATGATTCTCTGTCCTTATGTGAGATGGATATAATATTAATAATAATATATATATGTATATATATATACATATATAATACACACAGCAAATTATATTATTATCATGTAACAGATCCTAATTTAATAGCTTCGTAGAAGCAAGGAATTTTCGAGGAATGAGTGTTGCCAGTGTTGGTAATATTATATTACATGACAATGTATAATTTCAGAAGAAACATGTTCAGGGTCTATGAATCCTTTGAAAATAAAAATAAAAAGAAAGATATACGATGTTGTTTTATTGGTATTAAATTAAAATTTTTGCAACATTCAATAGTGACAGAAATAAAATAATCATTATTTAGTATATGTAACAATCTGTTATGTAACCGCAGCTTTGTCATCAAAATTCTACCAAAGAAAATGTGACAGCCGAACTGGAAAGCGAGTGTGTGTGTGTGTGTGTGTGTGTGTGTGTGTGAGTGTGTGTGTGAGTGTGCGTGAGTATGTGTGTGTGAATGCTGAATTGAGTGTTCTTACTTACAATAATTTGAAATGAACGCATAAATATTTTAATTTAATACCGTACTAATACTACATATTATGTACAAAACGATAACAATATAAATTGAGCTTAAAGTAATGTGGATTTTTTTACACTTGGCATTTGATGTGCAGGGTCTCATTCTGTAGAGAAATTTTGATAAAATATACATATAAAAGCAAACACACGCGTATTCTGATCTTGTTTATCACTCTTTTGTTACCATTGTAATTTAATGTAATCATGTTGACTGTGGTCTTCTTCGGGCTTTTTTTTTTTTTTGTTTTGTTTTCTTCTTCTTCCTGGTTGTCAAATTGTTTCTGAATGATATTCTGTTAGATGGTTAGCGCTAGTGACACTGACTAATACAACAAGCTACCCGTAGAGGAGCACTCTTTTGTGAAAAGGAAAGGAGATTAATAATATAATAATAACTGGTACAAGGTATTGCAGATAGTGGTGTAGTTACGAGTAAGCTACGGACTGAAGTACCTGCAAGGACATGCCGCTACAATCAATGTTTTAACCAGATTTAAATTGAAGTTTTGGGGGATTTTATATTGTAGTAATTGTAGTGCTCGGTGGGTTTGTTTTTGTTTTTTGTTTGGTTGTTTTGTTTTTTTTTGGGGGGTGAGGTAGAGGGTTGTGTGTGTGTGTGTGTGTGTGTGTGTGTGTGTGAGAGAGAGAGAGAGATAGATAGATAGATAGAGAGAGAGAGAGAGAGAGGGGGGGGGGGAGCGGAGTCTATGTATAGAGATACACAGAGAGGCAAGGAGAGACCGTCAATTCCGATATTTGATTGCTACTTTTATTTTCGTTAATTTGAACTTTATATTCGCTATGTCTTCATTCTTTCTTCACCCTATTTTTCTTGAAGGTCATCAATCTCTTAACGAACTTTTGGATTTACGTCAAAGTCATTAGCGTTCTTCATTCATTCATGCTCATTTCATATGAGATGTAACTCACTGAGACATGGGAACATAATTATAAAAGAAACGAAACGTCACACTGGTGTGAGTTCTTCGATGCGATATGGAGCCTTTAAACATTCCTCTCTTTCAAATAAGTTGGCGATTTTTTGTAAAGATACTGGTTCATCTGTTACTGTAAATGAACTTTTCGACCTATGGCAAAAGTCATTAACGTTCATGCTCATAACAAATTTCGTCAGAGGCATAGGACTATGAACTATGAAAACGTGATACTAGAGTGAGTTCTTTGATGCGAAATTAAGTCTGGTAAAATTGTTTTCTTTCAATCAGTGGTGAGTTCATCAAGCCAAGCAACGTCATCGCTCGTAGATTTTGGTGATCTACTTGGCCAACGGCTGATTGCTCAAATAGCAAGCAAAATAATCGAGTGACTTACTTTGTAATGGCTGGCTGGCTGGAGGGATGGTCGAATTCGGTCGAGCAAAGTAATGAATGCAGTCCTTGATTCGATTCGTGACGTCAAACTCGTAATTCAAAACGTGTTTCCTATTTCAGGCATTGAATAGATCGAATCGCTCCTTTGTCAGGTTGTTTTTGGTGTCCATGTCCAGATTCCAATACACTTCCGATACTGCATAAAATAAACAATGTGAGACGTACACAGTATTCATGACAATAAGTGACGTCATTAGTGATTTCAATGACAATAAGTGACGTCACATGTGGATTGTAATCATGATAAGAAACGAGACACCATTTTAATTATTGTGAGTCAGGGTTATGAGACAAATCGTAGGGGAGCACTTCTTATCTCAAAGAAAATATTTGTACCTTCGGCTAAGAAATTTTCGCTAAAAAAAAAAAAAAAAACAACTGTCACATTGCTGTCACATTATCAGGATCTTCATTCAGTAATTTTCATTAAGAACGCTCTTCTAATCCTAGATGAGGCGATTCGGTGCCACTTTCCCGAGTTCAAGTCTCAGTGGATCCAAATTTTTCTTTCTTATTTTTCTATCATAAATTCTTCCCTTCTCTGTGTTTGTAATTATTCTATTTGGGATTCATTGAAATTGTCTTGATCTAATGTGTCAGATCTATTTCATCGTACTATGTTCCCCAGTTACGGACAGATAAAATTACACAATGACATGGATCTAAACATTTATATATTTTGTTTCAGTACCTAGATCTGAAAGAGATACGAGTTTTATTTATAAAGAGATACAGAACAACATGATCAATATCCCGTTTTAATTTTCCCGTTCGTATTTTAGGCTTGGGTCTTGAGAGGCTAATTTTTTAGACTGATCTTTATTTTTAGATCCAGACGCAGAAGTTGATGCATCATCCTAGATCCATTACATAGAAGAACGATGATTCGGAACCAGATATCTATATATTTTAAAAATTCTAATCAGATCTAGATCTAGATCTGGCTAAAAGCAATCATCCACATTACAAGGGTATTTTCATCATAATACAATAAGAAAGTTTAATAACTCCAACATCGAATTACATAAAAGAATCTGGTTTTTTGTTTCTTATAGAAAAAATACGTATAAGAAAACTATAGAATTAGAAGCTTATTTAGTTACTTTGCCGTTTCTATGTTCTCCCTTCCTTCTGCATGAAAATGAAAACTTGAAATACAATACACACACACACACACACACACACACACACACACACACATAAACAGAGACACGTCAAATACCAGGAAGCAACAAAACTTATTTTAAACAAAAATCAAGAGCAAAATTTATCATAAATCTAAAACACACAAAAAAATGGTAAAAGTTGAATGTTTGAGATAGATGGAATCTAATGAAAGAGAAAAACAACAAACCAATGAAACAAAAACAAACAAACAAAAAACAAACAAAAAGAAAAAAACAACAAAAAACAAAACAAACCAAACAACC
>JBCHJU010008569.1:0-12234 GCA_039654505.1 Plocamopherus imperialis | reverse complement strand
ACTACTACTACTACTACTACTACTACTACTACTACTACTACTACTACTACTACTACTACTACTACTACAACTGCTGCCGCCGCTGCTACTGATACTCAGAAATACACATCCTATTGATTAATCATTACTACAATGTAAAGATCGAAAATAGTATTCGAACGTTGCAACCGACACATGTTGCGTTGTATTTAAGTCATGTAAAATAGAGTTCTTACTTCCATACTGATTTGTAAAAAGTACGCCTTTGTATCAAAAGTCCTGTTTTGATTAGCCGGACATCGGCCTCTGAAGGGTCATGAGGTCAAACAGTTTGTAACTGACCCATGTCCACTTCTGCACGGATGGTTTGTAACACCAGGGAAGATATGATTTCATGGCCCGTTCTTTGTAAGCGCGTCCAGCCGGCTTGTCTATTTTATTGTCAATGTTAGGGTGAAAGTTTACAGACACACTGTTGTCTGCGGCTCACACCTGACAGCTGCGTGTCGGCTCATATTGAAACTATACTGAGCCGCAAACTTTCGTCGCAGTCGGTACATTCGGCCGCTTTCAAGGAGACAGAAACTAGCTTTAGGGATATGAAAAAAAAAAAACAAGTATGAGGCAGGGGGCTTGATCATAGCACAATGAAATAGATCTGACACATTAGATCTAGTAGTTTCAATGAACACCATAGAGAATAATTACAAACACAGAGAGAAGAAAAATAAAGAAAAATTTGGATCCACTGAGACTTGAACCCGGACAGTTGCACCGAATCGCCTCGCCCAAGAATAGAAGAGCGTTCTTACTGACCAAACCAATATACATGTACTGTGTAATTATTTTCTATTGGGCTCATTGAAATTGTCGAATCTAGATCTAATGTGTCAGATCTATTTCATTGTGCTATGATCAAGCCTCTTGCCTCATACCTGTTTCTAACAAGAAAACAACCAAACAACTAAAGAACAAACAAACAAACAACAACAACAACAACAACAACAACAGCAAAGAAAAAAAGCTATAAAACTGCAACAAAAACATCCTAAAGAAAACAAAACAAGAATTGATTCATTTCAGATATTATGTTTACGACAATTGATTTATTGATGTTATTACATTTACCTGAATTGTGGTTATTTTATCTTAGAATCTCATTTTGAACATAATTCATTGATTGTTACTGTTTGGCATTAAGACATGTTTATGACAATTCGATTGTTAATTATATTGCCTGAATTATAGTTGTTTTATCTTAGTATCTCATTTTGAATAATAATTCATGGCTCGTTACTGTTTGGTTTTAATTACAGATTGTTTTATAATGTAAACAGGACATTTAAAAGTCTCTTGGCCTAATTTGATAGCCCTTAATCTCTTATGATATGATAAAACGAAAAAAAACACCCTCAAACCCTAAACAGCAACAGCAACAATGACATGTAAGAAAACACAACAACAAAAACAACAATAACAATGATAACAACAACAGTAATAATAAAAATAATACGTGTAATAATAATAATAATAATAATAATAATAATAATAATAATAATAATAATAATAATAATGATAATAATAGTAATGATAATGGTGATGATGATGATGATGATAATTATTATTACTATTGTTTGTAGCTGCTGTTATCGTTGTTGTTGTTTTATAAAGAGGACACTATCTTTATTGTTTGTGAGCCATAACATAGTTGTAGATTTTAGGTGAAGGGCTTGTTATGGAAATGCCAATTAAAGACTTCCTCATTTTTATTTTAATACTTGTTAACTCATCAGATCACCAACTTAGATGAACAACTGAAATTGGAAATGAAACACAAGGAGTCTTATGAGAAGGAACTGGCCACTCTCAACCACCCTGTGGATAAAGCAGGTTGGCCCTCAACCTCGAAGAAAAGATCTGAAGTGAAAGCTTTGGAACAGAAAATGCAAAAATCGACTGAAAAATTAGATAGCATGCGACTGCTCATGCTGCAATACTGCACCGCTCTACAGTTTTGCATCAACACACTGGAACAAGATGAAGACAGTCAACGAAGTGAGTCTTCTTCTTTGACATCAATGCAAAGCAGTCGTGTCTCATACATGGGAGGCATTGTGAAAAGGGCCAGCTCTTCAGTCAAGGAAAAGATGTCGTCCATCCGTAAAGATTTCGGAAAGAAAGGCACTGTAAAGCCCATTGGCTCTCATCTAAGTTCATCTCCAAAACAGTCAGCCATGCCTAAGTCAACAGATGGGAAAAACAATAACCGCTTACTTACAACTTTCCTTGATGGCTTCTCGTCTAGAGGGAGTAAAACTCTGAATGACAGCCAGGCAATGGATATTTCCAAAAAGAGTGCTGTTACTCTGGTTGTAGAAAAAGATGAGGTGCATGAGAACGAAGATGGAGAAGTCACGTTTCCCAGAATGAATCCGACCTCGAGACTGGAAAGCCTCATAGATGGTGAGACTTTGCTCATTAGTAAAGATGACCTTGCAGCCAAGGGAGAACAACGTGCTGCAAGTTTGCCTCGCATAGAAGTGAACTTTGGAGATTTTGGTGATGATCTCAAAACTGATCATTTTGCTGACTCCACAGAAGTTGACAAGGACAACTCAGACAATAACACTGGAGTCTTCCCTGGAATGGATACCAGAATCACCAGATCAAACTCAGATTCCCGTTTGGAGATCAACAAAATGGTGAGCCTGAACCCTGATGACATCCTACGCTACCATGGCAACTCTTTACCAAAAATGTTGGTCAGTGAAGATGAAAACTCTGAGTCTGATTACTTGGTACTTGATTCTAGCGATGAGAATGACCTCTCAGATTTTTATGAAGATGACCGCTTTTCATGCAATGGGGAAGTGATGGCCAAGAGAGAAGACTCGCCCCTCTTTGACATACGACCTGAGTTTGTCATGGAAGGCAACTTCCCTCCTTCCAAAGAATCAAAAGAGGTCAATGACCTTGTTGACGAAAAGGCTGAAGGCAGTGGTGTCGAGGAAGAAGAAGGAGGGATGGCTGAACACAGAGACCTGGCTCAAGAGTGTCATTCTTATGTTGTTTGATCGTTGTTGGATTTTTTACTGGGTTCTCAAGATGACAGCATCTCCAAATTCATGTTACTTTTCTCTATTTGTCATGACATAATAAATGATTAGGTAAAGTTCACCTCCACATAATGATTGTTTGTTAAGCACAAGATGCATTTTTTAGTTTTCATGCTTCTTTTCTCTCTTTTTTTTCTCTTTTAGTTTTGTTATATTTTTTGGTTGTTTTTTAAGTTTTTATTTTGCACCCATTTTCATCTTGACCATGAATCATTTCAGTTAAGTTTAAGATTTTCTTCAAACCAAGTTTTGATTTTGATCAGTTATTTGTTGCTGTTTCTTCCAACAGACATTACTAAGGCTCTATTTTGAATTGCATCACAGTATTCAATTCTTGTTTTTGAAAAAGTAATCATTTTTGTGTGATCACTTGAAGCTTTTTAAAGAGCCAGTAAAACTCAATTTTAATTTTTTTCGTTGTTGTCACGAATACTAAGTGTTCGTGTTCAATTTTATCTGACAACTTAAAGGAACCAAATGCATTTTGCACTTCATTTCACATAGCTATTATTTACTATTGGGCATACTTACATTTTCTATTCATTATATATATGATATATTCCAAAATTGTGCAAATTATCTTCTCATATTACATTGAATGAAGGACCAATCCATTGCCAATAAATATTGATTGGAATTTTTGATGGTGCTTGTACATGATCAGATTTTCTCAAAATTTAATGGCATAAGGGATTTTCCCTAAGCATACAAAAAATGAGTACGTCTGAATGTAATACTAGAAAAGAATAGTTAGAATGAGTTTCACTTTCCAAGAAATGACTTTTTAATGCCAATGGGATGATCTTTTATTTTGTTATATATATTTTCTGTTTATATATTTTTTTTTGTCTGATGGTATGTCAGTCACAATAAAAGTTCTGACGTTCACATCAAGGTAAATTGCAAATTGAATTTATTCTAAATTTATTGTCTTTTCATGGATTGTTATGAAGGCATCAGTGTAAAAAAGAAGGATAAACTAGAAGGCCTTGAGGGGACAAAATGTGTGCAGCATCTGGACACAGTGAATCATTGCTAACTCCATCGCGAAATCTCTTCAATGACAAGAAGTAAACGGTCAGCAGTATGAGACCTTAGCCAACCTTACAATCAACTATTTATTTCACTGTCGGCTTTCCCTATCTTATAACTTTCACAGCAAATCCTGTGCTAATTCATTTTTGTTTGTCTCTCTTGTGTTCAAATTATATAGCTCCCTTGCAATATTTACAACATTGTTTCAGACATAAATTTGTTTTGTGTTCATACATTTAGGCCTACCTGGGCTATTTTTCCTTTCATCATGTTTCTTTTGCTAAGCGTTTCATTATTTAGAAAGAGGCTTTTGGAAAAAATAGAGGAAATATTTATTTTTTCATGCAAACTATTTTACCTCATCTTGAAAATATGACTTTAAAATATATTGCAACTGTTATGAAATATGGGTGCTAAGAATAGTCATGAATTTCACCTTCTGCCTCCCATTCCTTATTCCTTATTGCAGACCCATTATGTTACGGTGGTAAATGGTTGCATCTCAATTTTTTATCTGTCAGAGGAAGTATGGAGAAAAAGGCTAAGATATTTGTTAAAACTATTTTACTTCAGCTTTAAGTTAAAGATTAAAGCTTGACATACTTTGATGTGATGTCATATTCTCAAGTTCTTTGAGGCTCTCCTAAAGAATATCATAGTTTTAAATACATGTCTTTTGAATTTTTAAATCTTTAGATAAGTAAAGAAATAGTTTTTCGAAACAATCTTTTGTAGATGACTTGAATCAAGATGTTGATTTGTGGGGAAATTGGTGCAATGATGCAATATGTATCTGTATTTTGTCTGTTCTGAGGAGAGGCTGAAAGAAAATGCACAATAGCTGTAAATCTTAAATCTTTAGATCAATTTCTTTTTTTTGTTTGTTTATACTAAGTCAATGCTTGAATCGTTTGCTGTTTCGTGAGAACAATTTAAATCAGTTTTATCCAAACTGCTTTCTGCACATGCCAAGAAAAATAGTTCCTGAATCTACTGAAACTAGTTATTTTTTCTCTGAGATATAATCATCACTTCTGATGATGTGGATAAGTCAGATATGCCATACACATTATAAGTTTGAAAATGAGGAGAAAGGAGATTTGTGTGGAACCCAATCTTTCATTGCAGTCTACACAGGGTCGTTATCATCGAAGCGGAATCCCTTTAAATGTATTTTCCGTTCCTGACACCGTTCTCAGGTGTGGATGCATTCTTATCTATTTTGTCTGTCTGTAGATTAGCTTTTCAGAGACTGTAGACATTGCCATTTTATTACAGATGAAGGATTTTTAAAAGTTATGTTATAACATTCTAAATAAATGTAAATTCTCTTTCGTTAAATGAAATATTCATCATTAGTTTTAAGAAACATTCCTTCGAAACCTCCAAAAAAACATGTAGAGAATTTTCTCAATTGATTCATGAATCTTTAAACCTGACATAGGGACCACTCCAAAGTGTTCTCTGTTCATAGACTTAAACTATGACTCCTAGTTATACTACAAACTATACATTGTTGTACAGAGTAAATCTCAAGCTTTAATTTGTTGTATAATATGGAAGGCTAATCTTCTTCATTTCCAATTTATGATGAAGTATGTATTAGTTTTCTGCCGACTGCTAGTATGAAAATTGTATTCTATCTTTCTGTATAAAATGTTGTTGCAAATCTCAAACCTTTGAAACTCTGTTATCGACAAAGCCATCTAATTGTGTTGTACTTCATTCATTATTTACTTCTTTCAATTTGTTTTCCCATTTACGCTTAAATGAGAAGCATAATTTATTTTATTTATGTACTTCAAATGAGCCAATTGTGGAAACTAAGCATTGAATAGTTTCATGAAAATTCTTTTTATCTATTATCGCGCCATTGATTGTGTCAAGAACTAAAAATATACAGAATATTTATCTGATCAAATTCACAAATACAATGTATTCATTATTATTAGTAACCATGGCATGTACAAGACTGAAAAACAAACTTTCCTGCGATTCAAAAGTAGAATAATAATGGGAAACAGACTGAAATTGTGCAAGGAACTCGAAAGCATGTTCAACGAAGTTACTACAGTAAATGTGAAATCGACTTTATGAACAGTCTCTCTAATGCTATAGTTACAGTTACAGCTCCTCTAGTGAACATTTTAGAATCCAGACTGGGCATATTAACTGACACATTCTATTGGTGATCTAATCATAGAATGGAGATAATATGGGCCACTTCAACCTCCAAAACTAAACAGTTAAATTTTTACCACAACCAGGAATGACTGGAAGAATCCAGAAATACATTGAACTGATTTGTGGGCTGGAGTGAAAGAATTTTTTCGCTCTCCACCTTTTAACTATTGTGAGCTGAAATATTGACACAAAATTCTAGCTACTTTTGTAATTAAAGCCGATCTATTACTTTGTTTCAATACGCATCTTTTTTGTTTTTGCCACTTTACCATGTCATGTTTTATCCAGTTCGAAGGGGCTATTGCTTGATGAAAAAAAAAATTATATAACTCACTGGAATCTCATTAAAGATCACTCTCTGATTGCCAACCCTGGAGCACAGGTCTGCTTGTGGAGATCTTATTGATCTATATACATGTAAATATACATATCCATGGAATACATAAAGCAAACAGCATAACATTTAAATTTGTTCAAGGAAAAACCACCAGAGTAAACAGTCTAGAGTTATTTAAAGGATATGTGAGATGACGAACTGGAGACAACTATTTCACTCAATGAACAGTGAATGCTTGGAATGGTCTCCTGAAAGGCGTAGTCAAATCAACATCAGTATACTCCTTGAATTCTAGGCTGGACCTTTACTCGGCAAACTTGCCAAAATTGTATCATGCCACATTCTTATATTTTCCTTTTAAGCCACACACACACAGACAGTGAACAGACCAATAAAATGTCTTAATGGCTTATACATTCAACTTCCAACTTCAAAGACCCATCTCCAGGAGTAGTAGAAGACTAAAAGCAAGTCACTTCCATTGTGTTTGCTTCACTTTATCTGCTATAGTTTTGAAAATGCTTGTTATGCATATGATTATGTTGGGATCATTGTATTTGCTTCATCTGATAGAGAAAGTAAGGACGATAATGGTTTTATTCATGTCAACGATATTTTCCTTGGAAATATTTGTTTTGATTATGGATATAAATATAAAGCTGAGAGAAAATTTAGATATAAATTTAAATTTAGATCTTCAGTCTCCTAGATTTTCTTCAAGCTCTTTCTTAATTATATAGTTAGCATTTGATTCCCCACTTTTGTGCCAAAGGTATAAGTACAAATTTATTGTTATATCTACCTTTTCAAAATGTGAATATCCTACTTGAATATGGCCCAACCACATGAAAGCGTTGTGGTAATATGTAATCTACATTTTGAATGTAAAAAGTACTGACAATCTATATTTCCTAGCTTTGTGTACTTTTTCTACAGGAATTGCCATGTTTCCACCTTCAGTAATATGGGCCATTTTCTGGTTTCAGTGGTGTTTGTGTAATTTTGCACATCAATAATGTGGGCCTTATGTCTTTTTCTGTGGTATCGATCACTTTCACCCCAATATTGTATGCTGTTTTTCATTTTCAGTGGCATAGACCACTATTGACCCTCAGTGGCTTGCAACATTTTTGAGGAGTAGCAGACAATATTGAAATTGAAATGGAATTTTATTATACCATACAGTCTTGCATTTCTAAAAATTAAAAATGATCTTAATTATGACTTAATATTTAAACTTAAACATGTATAGTACATTAACCTTAAACACGTGTCTTAAGCTTAAATATGAGTAATAATTTAAACTTAAAACATATTTAGGAATGGCCACCTACATAAATGCCTTACAACAATATAAGTTGTGTGCGATTTTAGTCATATAGAGCCTTTAAGAAGTGCAGTCATCTAAAAGTGAATATGGTCATCATAAGAATATGCATGTATTTGGAAAGTTACACTTTTACAGCTTTTGTTGTTATTGGTCACACAGCTGAAGAAACATAACTAATGAAACTAATCTTGTGGCTATGAATTGTGGGTGTTTTTTAGGGTTGGTTTGGGTTTATATGAAACTTGTTTCTTATTTACATTTTTGGGGCTTTATTTTTATATATTCATGTGCTTTGCAAATGTGCAAATATATATTGCTGCTCCCTTTGTCACTTTTTTCCCCCTCTTTTCCTTATGTCATTGAAAATTATTTATTTATGATTTAACCCTTCAATAAAGTTCATTCCATTTTTACCCCTCTGCCTGCCTTGCCCTTTATATATATAAATATTAAATATGCTCTGCTTTGACCATGATTTATATATACATTATCTATATTTATAATTTGTATTTTATTGATATCATTATTATTGTTATTATATCACTGTAACAATGTTGAATATTATTTATTTGGGGGGAAAAAACAAAGATGAACACCCCATGCAAATTCTTCTCAGAACATCCCTATTTATAAGATAACGTCTATGATATGTCCAAGAGTTGCAAATATGTGTTTGTGTGTGATTGCATCACTTAAGAGTCTTTAGTTTCTACATCTAATATGGCTTGATGTGATGAACAGAAATGTTGTTTTTTTATCCTGTATGCCTTGCAATGATGTTTATGCAGTAATGAATTCAGAGAATTAAATAGCTTTTATATATTTAGAAATCAAATTGAAACTCTAGTCAACCCTGCATTGTACAGGGTAAGGCCTTCTTTTTGCTGTAAGATTTTTCTTGTCATTTTTTTTTTGAGTGGGGATGATTGAGGGATGTATTGTTTCTTTTTTTTTCACTTCTAGAAAAGGGTAAAGAGTTATGTTTTGTTTTGTTTTTTGTTGGGTTTTTTTTTTTTACAGTAAGAGGGGTGGATCTTGTTTTGTAAAAATCTGCACTATGAATATTGATTTCCTGTTTCACACTTACTTGATGTTTCTTATGAAATTTCTGGAGTGTGAGGGAATTGTTTAATGCACAAATTTGTCTTTGTTTTTTTCTAAATGGCTGTGGTCTTTTACTTCTTGAACTCAAAGCGTTTTCTAAAGCTAAAAATTGTCTCAGGTATTAAATTAGAACAATTTGTTGTCCATTCTCTTATATTGTTACCTTAAAATTGAAAGGGTTTTGTTTCATTTCATAACATTGTTGAATTGTATCCAGAAAATATTTCAATTTTGTAAACTGATGAAATTATTGGTACATGGAATTGTTTTTTTGTTTATTTTATTTTCTTTTAACATCTGTTGGATTTCATGATATTGAGGATATAAACTTGCATTCTTCGGTGGATTATCAGTGATATTGGATAATATGACATATTGCAGATTTTCAATGATATTGTAAAATATTACATATTCCAACTTAAAATCAAATAAGTAAACAAGTAATAACTCTTTTCACATTCCCTTATCCATTCGTGAAGAAAAAAGGGAAAACAAGGAAGCTTTGAACTTGGAAAAAGCAACAACTTTTTTATTTTTCAAGGAATCCCCCAAAAATTACATTGTATAATATATGAAATGAATTATTCCGTATCAGAAGATCTTAAAAATGGTAATGTCTTGTATGGCTTATTAAAAAAAATGTTTTAGTCTCAACTACCTGTCAAAAAGATAGTAATAGTTACAGATAAAATTTAAGTTATTAAGGAATGAGGTCTTCACCTATGTTTTTCATGTGGAACTTGAATAGACTCATAAAGCAGAAAAGGTAAATTATAGATTAGGGCTGGACATCCTGAAATAATGCTTAACCACGGTTTGTTTTGGAGAGGGTGAATTTAAATGGAAACTGTAGCTTAACAATTGTAAAACTAAAAAATAATTAAAATCTATTCTGGTAGTTTGATATTTTTTCTTCTTTTGCCCAGCTGTCTATCAAATCCCTATTTCTTATTTGGGAATGTAATCATTTTCCAAAATGAGGATTTGCTTGTTAAGAAATGCCCTTCATTGAACAGATTTACAGGGTGTATTAAGCCAAAAAGTTATTTAGTTAAGCTTCAATTAAATTAAAATTAGCCTTTATTTCACTCGCCATCTCCTTGGAATTAGACATATCCAAGGAAGATTATTCAAATGATTTTGCTTATAGAAAACTTTGTCCAGAAAGTAGATTCCTCTTTGCTATTTAGAGTTCAATCTAAATTTGTAAAATTCCAGCATCCCTCAAATTTTCATACAATGTGAATGAAGAACAATAGAATAATTAAACAATAATTAAAAAAAAAAAAGGAAGAAAAAAAAAAGTCCAACAAAAAGCAGTTTGTTTTAAAGTCACCACTTCAAAGACAAAATGAAGCAAGCAACGATTAATACTTTAATAAAAACTAGAACAAAAATAACTGTGAATCTAAAGTAATAAAGCTGAGAAGAAAAATAAAATCCGTGATGTCTGGAATCCAATGCAAAAGTAACTAGGCTTATAAGATGTCTTGTCAGCCAGCTGAAAGTTGAAGACTGTTATTATTTTTTCCTGAAGTTTCTTCCAATTATAAATTATATTCATGCACCCGTCCTTGCAAGGCACAAGTTTGTGTTTCATGTCCTTAGGAAGGATCTCTAGTGTAAACATATATATTTTTGTTCATAGTTCTCATTGCTAGAATTGTTGTTGTTAGAACTGCTAAATCAGGACTGTTGATCTTGTGGTTTGTCGAAATTATACCCATTGAAATGAATACATGTATGGCGTCTTTTTTCATCCAGAATACAGTACACAGTCTAGTACTTGTTTTATCATGGAACAAATGATAATTTTATTTGGTTTCTAATAGCATTGTGCAATTTTTCTTAGGTTTAAAAGTACCGATCGGCCTACATTTCAGTGTGACAGTACATTTTAGAATTGGTTTTTGTTACTCTAAGTATAAAGTTCACCAGTAGAACTCCATGTCGACCCCAAAACATAAGTGTAAATCTTTTTATTTGAACTAGGTTTGATTTTTTTGTTTTTTGTTAACTTTTTCATTGCCTTGGTGCAGTCATTTTGTCTCCATTGTGCAGACTTGATTTAACTGGGGCTGACACTGGAAATCCAAGTCTCGTCCTCAATTACTTTATTTTATCCAGAGAGACAGGATTACAGTTGCCCTCTTGTGGTTTCATTGTGCACATTAGATGTCGACATTCAATATATTTTCTGTCTTCCATACAGATTGTCATCTACTTGCGGTTTGAGATAAATTTGTTTAGATAAGCCTATAGAAAGGCAGGAAGTTAGCGACAAAGGTAGGATGAATAAGGGCAAGTAATATTTCTCATTCTTCTATGGATTTTGTAATCTAGTAGCAACATGTTTGCAGTTTAATTTTCTGCCACATGTTCTATGTGCAATCTGGAAAAACATTTCAAAGGTACACAGATTATGGTAAGTCTGAACGCAAGTTGCTGGCCATTCAAAAATGGGTTAATTTTCATCATTGTCTAGCAATACTGTGTATGTGTGTGTGTGTGTGTGGGAAAGTGAATGTGCACATGTGTGTTCGAATTAATATGACAATTTCTAGAACAAAAGCTATTCGTTCTAGTCTTGAAGGGAACAATGAGTGCTTACATATATTATTGTAATGAACATCACAAAAACTACACATTATCATGTTCTGTTTTCAGAAAATAAATTTTGTGATATAGAATAATTAATATTATTATTATTGTATTATTATGGTGACTATGGACATTTCTTTGTTGCAATACAAACACTGACTATGGCTCTTGCAGTGGCGATGCTGATAAATATTTGCCAGATTTGTATATTTTGTCTCATGTTCTGTCTTGTAAACACTAACCTTACAGAGATACACATTTATTGTATTGAAGTTTATTATTATATCCTCATAGTAATACAGCTCTGATTATGACATGATTTCAACTTAATTTAATGTTGTTGAGGCTTTTGTTTTACTTGCTTTTTTAATCCTTACAAAAAGCAAACTTTGTATTTGTGTTGTATTTGATTTTATTTTGATGTTACATTTTGAAGCTTCTTTTTGTTGTTAAAATAGAGTACAATATGGCTTATTATTATTATTATTATTATTATTATTATTATTATTATTATTATTATTATTATTATTATTATTATTTTTATTATT
>JBCHJU010008458.1:0-12235 GCA_039654505.1 Plocamopherus imperialis | reverse complement strand
CTTATTCAGCTTTTGCTTCTACATGTACTTCTATGCAGTTAAATATTCACACCTTTTCCTTACCGTACCGATAAAACCGTTTTCTTCTGCATCCGTCGTGCATTTTGTATCATCAACAATCATTATGCCTAACTCTGCTTAGCGTGACATCCACTTAGTACGACCATATTTCCAAGGTCCCAACGATGTCATGCTAACCGGAGTGCACTGTACATGTAGTGTATTCATGAATGCAATTTAATTAGTGGGATCATTAATTCATTGTTGATTTTGTTTTTATATTTGTTATTATCATTATTGTCCTTATTATTTTGGATTGTTAAAATAAAATGAAAGAGTAAAGCTAAAAAACATTCAATATGGTATCCATTTTTTAAAAGAATTTAGACTATATTTCACTAGACTTGACATGATTGTCTGCTGTTTATTTCTTAATTTATATTGAAAAGAAAAAAGGAACAGTCATTAATTCACATACTTTGCCTCTCTCTTCTAGATTATCTTTAAAATGGATTTTCATGGCAACGGAACTTTAATTGAAAAATCTAGACTCAATGAAGTAATGGGTGTACAGACTGACTTTTACACTTTTGAAAAGTTTCGCTACATGTGCATCCTTTCTGGTTGTGACTATTTGCCTTCTATATCAGGCATTGGGCTGGCCAAAGCGAATAAAGTGTTTAAATCTTCACGACAAGGAGATGTGCGACAGGTCTGTCATAGGCATGATTCTATATGCGTTGATTTGGAAATGTTTTTAAAGTCATGATATATTTGTCTGTTTTTCTTTTTGTTTTGTTGTTTTGTTTGAAGTGGTTTAAAAAAATAAAATTTACAATGTAATTTTTTTTTCCATCTTCCATTGACACAGATGCAGTCATAAATATCGGTATGACTTTTCTGAAGAACTTTTTATTTTATTTGTTTATTTATGGTGGTTCAAATGTCTTCTGAATGTAGACTTTAATCATAACAAGTACAGTTATATAGCTATTAGATTCCCATCTTACTAGAAGACATCATCAGTGCATTGCAGTGGTGATGTATCTCAAAAAATAGTTTTGTGCTGGTGTTGGACGTTTTGGTAGATATCACCTGCCTAAACCACCTTATCTTACTTACTTAATTTTTTGGTCACAATGCAGCTCTCAGAATCTGTGTTGGCTTATCATGCAAAGAGAGATCATCAAACCTCTAGTCACTACTGCTCTTGTCTTGATAACATCTGTCATTAGTCAGCCACCATATGTGATCTAGCCTGTGCACCTTTATCTAAGATCATAACACTAGAAGCCAGATGAGTCTCTCCGGCATTTTACTGACTACGTGGCACGTCCAATCGGCCACTACCATAATTACGTACCAGTTGCATATATTGAAAACTGGTGCACATTCTTTAGTACTGATTACATTGATCATGTAAAACAAAAAAAAATTGAAACAAATAGATCTATACAGAAAAGAAAACAGGTAGGCCTATATGCCACTATGATATTGCACCATTGATGTAATGAGTTAATACAGGTGACAGTTGTTTTTTTTTATCCTCCAATGTTATTTTGCTTTATTTTTTCCCTAGATTTTGAAGAAACTACCAACATACCTCAAGATGAATGTGGTTGTTACCAATGAATATGTGGAAGGCTTTATCAGGGCAAACAATACATTCCTCTATCAACTTATTTTTGACCCTCTGACTCGAGCCTTGTGTCCATTGAATCCTTATCCTCCTGAACTTGAGGGAGTGAATCTGTACTATGCTGGGAAGTATCCTTTTTGAAACACTGAACCTTCCACTGGAGTTTGAAATTGAAACAAAGTTGAGCTTACATTGACATACATTCCAAGCTTGGGGTTTTTATTTTAGAATTGGTTGAAGCTTTTTGCCTTTACTTTCCATTTAAATCTGGTAATCACTTATATTTATGTAAAGCTGTCTGTGGCCTGAAATATGAGTTTACAGCCCATTGGACCCTTTAAGTTATTTGTCTGTCTCATATCTCTTTGTCTTGCTAAGATATCTAAAAGGGCGGGCGATAATTTCTTTGGTATTCTTGCCTGAAAAATAGGAGTACATTCGGACCTGCCCAAGATAATCACTGAAAATTATAGGCAAAAGTGGCTATCTTGGACTGGTGGAGTATTGGGCCATTAAATATATCTTCGACTTTATGAATATATTAGGTTTTGTTTTTTGCAGTGTTATTTTATTGTCTTGTATTGAAACCTAGCCAGAGGATGACCATATCTACTCTAGCGAGGTATTTATTAATTGTAGGTGGGAATACAATTGCTCCAGGACGGCAGAAGTTTGAACACAAGAAAATGATGAAGCGTGTTTTCCCAGTAAAATTTAATTGCTCTTCACTAGTCATCTTGGACAGGTTTTGAGCGCATTTTATCAATGTAGGTTAGTGGTTGTGGTCGCATTGGGCAATTGGTCATCTTGAAGAGTGGTAAAATATAAGAAAACTTTGATATAATAAGACAGGTGGTAGTTTGGGCATGTTTGACTGTACACTCAATGCTGCAGCTTCAATTATTCCTTGACACTTAAAACCATTTAAAAAATTTTGTTTAAAAACTGCTTGATTTGGATTGAATTGTCAGCGGTTACTTGATCTCTTTGATTGTGGAAGCTAACTTAAAGACAACCCAGTTGCGGCATTTTGAAAGTTTGGCATCCTTAAATTTAATCACTGGACAGCTAGCTCTAAACAAAGGAAATTAACTTAAAATGATATCTGAAAATCAATTTGGATTGTTGTTTTCTTCCCCTTTTTTTCTTTCTTTTTTTTTTTTTTTTTAATGTATTTATTGCCCTTAACCTGCTGCTTCAGACATCTCAGTCAGGACTTAGCATATCAAATTGCCCTCGGCAACATTGATATTCATACTAAAGAAGTCATTGCTCATTTTGATCCGGACAAACTGAATTATGTAAGTCATTGCATGTTACTGTTATGATATGAATTAGCATTAAAAATATCACTTACAGTGCAACACGCTTACAATGATATGGTTTGGATTAGCGATATTCTGTTGCTATATCCGATCAATACAGTAGACTCCGGCTAAGTGCACGATGGTTGGGAGCAAGCTTGGGCGTGTACTTGTCTGACGTGTGCACTTAGGTGGTGGCAGACATCATCTGATTTTTCTCCATGGATGGAGTTGCGTCCCTTGAATTTAACAAAGGAGCTCTTGGGCATCATGCTATGTGCTATACGGTGACCATTAGGCCCCGCTCAGTTTCATGCCATGCTTGAGCAGCTTGTCAGTCAATCAAATAAAGCTGACCAACCAAAGACAGAGAGAGAAAGGGATTAGGAGAAGGGGGGGGGGGGAGGATTGATTCCGTCTCCACTTTCATTTTTATGATTTTATGGGCTCATCACACTGAAATGGTTACGTACATGAAGGCCACCTGGGCACTAGATCTACTGTACTGCCTGCATGGACCTCCTGTTACTGCCAGACGATTATGTGTGTGAATGGCCGTCGAGAAAACTGGCCGGGTGAAAGGAATCTTTGTTTTTTGTAGTGCTTTGGTGTGAAACATGGTTTGTGACTCATTTTTTACATTGACTTTGATCAAATTTGTACTGGTATGGAATCGTATGGCCAGTTCTTGGTCTCTCGGGTCATGCCTATTATTTACTATCATTACGCTTCTCATGGAGAAATATGAACCGTGCACTTAATGATAGGGTATTATATAGCAAAAATTCAGAGCAAGAAAGCATGCATTTGTGCGGCGTGCAGTTAGCTGAACCCCGGACAGTGGCACCGAATGGCCTCGCCTTGGAGTGGAAGAGTGTTCTTATTGACTAAGTCAATACACTCTGTAAACACTAAACGTCCTGGGTTCAAGTCTCAGTGGATCAAAATTTTTCTTTCTTATTTTTCTATTAAAAAATTCTTCCCTCTCTCTTAGTAATCATTCTCTAGGGGGCTCATTGAAGTTGTCTAGAACAAATGTGTCAGATCTATTTCATTGTGCTATGAACATCTCAAGCAGATTTTCAAGCCCAAGAGGGAATGAATTGCATTCTTTCATTGTCTTGTCTATTGTACAGGCACTGGTACTGTCAAAGGAGAAGCTTGTGTATTGGAAATAGTTTGTACTGGTTGAATTTTATTGGTCAGCAAGCATAATAATAATCAGGGTTGCCGTTTTTCCGGAAATTTCTGGATTTTCGGAAATCCAAATTTTGATCGGGACTCTCGCCGATTTTGGGTAATAACGCTGTATATACCGATTTATCGAATCTGTGGTTTGCTTCGTTTAATATCGGCCAGAAGAGGCCCATTTTGATGCCGACGGCAGAGAGCCCAGACCTCCCCGACTTTCCGCAGCAGCGACAGCCTCTAAAAAATCTCTGTGGTCCGGTTTGAGCTTGAAATCCATATGTCTGCGGCTGCTGAGAAGAGCTTAACAGACCTGCCACCCGTTACGATTTTTTCGCTTTTCTAACCAGCCGACTCGTCATCATTGATTTGCACTGATACTTGTATACGTGCACTGGAGAGAGAGAGAGGGGGGGGGGTTAATATGCGGGAAGGGTGAGTCCTTTCATTATGCCATTTGCTCTCCACAATACGTAAGTGGACCACTATATTGAATATTACGATTATAATGATAGGCCTGCAACTAGGCCTACTATCGGTCTTCGGTCAGTCGCCTACAATACTATAGAAGGGTCATCGACGTCGCCGATTCCTGGAACTACTTGTGCTTAGTACATGTACATGAGTGGTGTGGCTCGGTGTTATAAATGCTCTGCACGGGTGTGGCTACACTAAACAAGCAAGTGGGCCTAAGGGAAGGCCGTGCGTTAACCACCCTTTGACTACTTAGATCCGATATATCGGCATGGGCACGATTTAACTACAATTGGTCCATATATCGGGATGAGCGTATTCGTGCTAATCCCGATATATGGGCGAATTGTAGTCAGAGTTAAATCATGCTCATGCCGATATATATGGTCGTGCTCATGCACGTATATCGGCTCTATGTAGTCAGAGTTAATTCAATGCGTAATCCTTACACGGCTTCAAACTGTTCGAAATAGACTTAGACACTAGACTCTAGATGTAGATGAATATGAAAAAGGCGGTTGTAGACTGAATGCGCGATAAGGCGAATAACGTCATACGACGGACTTTCCGTGGTCACAAGTTTACGGCATGCACTTCAGTAGGGGTTAGTGGGCTTCGGTGTCGCTATACGATAGCGATATGGTAAATTGGATAAAACAGTATTATATAACGGCGCCGCTTCTTCTTCTTCTTCTTCTTCTTCTTCTTCTTCTTCTTCTTCTTCTTTCTTCTTTCTTTTTCTTTCTTTTTCTTTCTTTTTCTTTCTTTTTCTTTCTTTTTCTTTCTTTCTTTCTTTTTCTTTCTTTCTTTCTTTTTCTTTCTTTCTTTTTCTTTCTTTCTTTTTTCCTTCTTTCTTTGTTTTCTTCTTCTTCTTCTTCTTCTTCTTCTTCTTCTTCTTCTTCTTCTCCTCCTCCTCCGCCTCCTCCTTTCTTTTTTTTCTTTCTTTCTTTTTTTTTCTTTCTTTCTTTTTTTCTTTTTCTCCCCCCCCCCTCTTTTTTTTTGTCTAAAGGGCATACTATGTAAAAGTGTGCAGGGATATTTTCAAACTTGTCTTCCATACGGAAAATATGGTATATTGTGTTACTATTTTTTCGTAGAAATTACTATTTTTTGACACCAGTGTTAGGATTTTTCACCAGGTCTGGATGGCAGGTCTGGAGCTAGCGTCGGGCTATTAGCATGTATGATGGGAGCGGGGGTTGCACTGGGGACTCGACAGCCCCTGGACCACGGCCACTTGGAAAAGTTCAGGAACTGGCAACCCTGAAGCAAGAATTTTTAACATTTGACACCAATATTGCTGATCTTGCCCAGTCGAGATGTTGCTATTAGTGGACTCATTAAATTTCATATCGTTTTACAATACATTTGTTCTAAGACCCCACTGGGTAACAACCTCCCTCATTTAAGAACCTGGTATTTTCATGCAACCGAATTTGCTGTTTACAAAACTACCCTCTAAGGACTTGTTAGCTGCACAGTGGTATTCCTTAGAACTTGGTCTCATGGAGGTTGAGAGTAAGACTAAGAGTATGTAAAAGTATTCACTTTGATGCTTGCAATTATTGTCAATACAAAAAGTTGCATGTCAACTACACACAGATGTTTTAGAAGTCTATAGCTCAGCTCCAGACACCCGCAAGTGCCATAAAAACGTCACCAGCTGCAATAGATTCTTCAGCTGACTAACAGACAAGAGGAAGGTGCCCAACCCTTGACCACAGCAATCAATAGCCATTGACTCTACCTTGGTTCCTCAGGACAATTAAAGATTACTCTGGTGTCGTGTGCCAGGGTTTGAGGCGAAGGCATTGCATTTCTTGCATTGCAACATCATAGCCCGTCAGGGTAATAACCATCCTCCTATTCACAGTTATAAGCTTTCCGAGCCAATCTCAACTTTTTTCTCCTTTATGATTGGTTGGTTAATGACCAACCACAGGATGTATCCAGTGGTCACAGTGGCGCAGTCAGGGGCATTGTGATTTATCCCTTGGGCAAGGTTATTTACACTTATTGCCTCCGTTTGCGGCGCTGCTCTGCAGCTGGCGCTCGGTTTTCGGTTAAAAATCAAAGGACAAATTTCCCTTCGGGGATGAATAGAGTTGAATTTTATTTTATTTTATTTTTTAATTATTTTTTTGTTTTTGTTTTCAATATCAATACCAAAATGTTCATTTGATACAGGTCGAAGCATAATGATAATCCCTCCCGATTGACTTCAGACTTATTCAATTTATAAAAATGCATACACGGGGTTCTTGACGCAAGTGTACTGTATCAGTGATTTTATTACTAACGGTATATACAAAAACTATGAGGCTCTGATGTGACGTCGTTATAAGTGGAATGTCGCTGTATCTGATTACGCTATTATAAGTGGGCCGCACTTTATTTAGAAAATATTTTGCGAAGACAGTTTTGTATCTCATTTAGATTTAACTTTTTTCATTTGTAACCCTTTGCTTTTCAAGTTTTGTTTTTTTTTCATGTTATTGTGTTGCATACTTTTGTACTGTGATATATAATGTGAGTTTCCTTGATTTTTCAGCAAAAAGGTCCAGTTGATAAAAGGTCATGTCATCTGTTGAGTATCTGGGACAAAAGGTACAGCACAAAACTACCTGCCTCTCCGTGTAAAGAAATTCAGCCATCAGAGGCAGCCAACAGAAGTAATCACAAACTGTCTGGTGTTGGGAAGAATGCACTGATAAGTACAGAAGGCCTGAAGAAAATGCTTGCAAAGCAAAACAAAGGTTTGATGTGGGCAATTATTTCATCTGTTTTTTCTTTTTTTTCTTTCTTTGTGAGTTGAATGTTGTAAAGGGAATTTATTCGGATATAGAAATTTAAAGAATTTGCTTTTGATCGTTGAAAGTCCTGACCGTAATGTTGTGATTCTCTTGTAAATTTTGTTGTCTCCCTACTTTGTAATTTCCGTCTTAGTGCTGATTGATATTAGTTGCTCTCCTATCTTTGACAAAGATTCTTTGAATATAGACTCATTCGAGAGTACATATCAACCTACTTTTTGGTTTATGTGATTTTATTTTGCACAGATGTTCAAGAACCTGTGATGAACAATAAAGAAATGGCAGCACTTTATAGTTGCGAGGATGAAGATGATTTAGTGGAGAAAGCAAGAAAAAACTTGATGGAATCTTCAGATGGTTTTTCTACTTTAGAGGATACAGATGATAATCAGAATGTCAATGCTGACAAAGAGACACAAGAATGTTTTGTAAATCCTTCATGCAAAGAAGGAAGCAGTTCTTATCCCAGAGGCAAGGATGTTGAATATCACAGCGATTCATTTAAATATACAGCTGCTAATATTGGGGAAGAGACTTTCAAAAGAGACAGTTGTGATAGCAGCAAAGAAAATCAAGCATCACCAAGAATCACCAAGCATAGAAACATCTTTGCAGTCTCAAAAAATTGTAAAAATAAGGCTGTTGCACCTACTGTTGAGGTGAAAAGTTGGTGAGTTTATTTCTTTTTTGTAATTTCATTGTTTTGATCTTTCTTTGATTTTTTACTTTACAATGATTGAAAAGATTTCTCATGAAATTGCTGCCTATAAATATTTTTTATTTATTTTTTCATTTTCTTTTCCAAGGTACTTTTCAGCTTCCAAAGAATCCTCAACTCCTGTTACAGGTTCACCTCGTAAATTATTGTCTCCATCAAAAAGTGTCTCCTCACATAGTTCAAATTCAAAAGGAAAAGTAGAATCAGTCAACAGTATTCTTGTAATTTGTGAGAAGGGTGGTCAGAGTAACAAAAGAACATCAGAAGAAATGAATGATAATGATATTTGTAGTAAGGAGAAGAGTGTTGAAGAGGACCAACCTTCTGAATCTCTGTCAGATCAGAATGCACAATCTGACAATGTCAAGGATAGCACCAAGTCAGGCTCAAAGGTAAACAGCCATGTTACAAAATGTGAGAAAAAGAAATTGCATGGGGAAATGACCAAGAATGGCAATTCACACAAGAATAATAAGATAAATGGTTTATCTAAGTTATCTGCCTTTTCCTGGTCAAGACGGAACGTCACGCAAAAGATGACTCAAAACAAAAGCATTGTGGATATTAGCCGTACATCATCCTCTGAATCTCCCCAGTGTGAAAAACGATCAGCAGTATCCTTCACAAAAGTCTGTGAGGCAAAACACAGAGTTCCTGTTGACTTGAATGATTCTGTAGAAGAGCCCCCTGAAAAAATGAGAAAGACATCCTCCACTTTTTCAAGTTATTTTGATAAAGAAGAAGTCAAAGAGCCTGCTTCGTCACAGGAGACCGGTACAGATGTGGACGTACAAGAAGTACAATATCAGTCCTATGAAGGTTTCCTCAAGTCCGTTTGTGGCGAATCTTACACAAAACTCCTGACTGAACCTAAACAACCAAAGACTCAATCAAGTGAGTGAGCCATATTTACCTCTTTGTTTGTGATGCCTGGGTGATGACCCATTTGTCTAATTTTATGTAGATTCAATAAATTTGCAGATTTGTTATGTTTCTTGATTGTTATGTATCTATGTCCATTTATCTATCTATCTATATATATATATTAATAGAACTGTCGTAAAATGAGATCGATTTTAAATAATAGGCGTCTAAACCACTGGATGGTTTGATTTGAAATTTTCACAACATATTTATATAAATGTCGTCCATATTTAGGGCCTACATTTATGTAGAAACGAGATTTTATTTGTTTTGTTTGTTTGGTGTATAGCCCAGTACATTCATAGTGGACGATCTCAGGGCTTTCTATTTGGAGTAATCAGATGGCAAGATTGTAAGAATTATTTATGATAAAAATGTGATAAATATAATGAAAGGTTGTACAGTACACTCCGTTTAGCATGACATCGATGGGACCATGGAAAAATGGTCGTACTAAGTGGATGTCACGCTACGCGAAGTTCAAAGGAAGTAACTTTGTTGCTACATCCAACGGCTGACATAATGATTGTCGATGATAGAAAATGCATGACGTATGTTTTATCCGTACGATAAGGAAAAGGTGTGAATAGTTCACTGCATAGAAGTAGATTAGTTAATTAGTAGAAGCAAAAGCTGAATAAGGACAAATGCCTCAGGAACATAATATAATCATTCATGCTGTCTGTCGGCTGTTAATTGGGCAAATTTAGTGTAGATCTAATGTACCGGCACCGGTAGTTATTGTAAGTGAAGATTGTCTGCGAAATCTTATTATCCGCTTACCCTCAGACCCATAGACTATCAATACTATCAATACTATCATGCCAGGTCTTCACACTTCCGTGATATCTTTCGTCACACCCCTGTCAGATTGAAAGAAAACACATCACCCTTCCCCTACCCCTCTCAACCTGTACTTGGTATCAATGAGACAAAGCTTGAGCCTGAACGCCTTGAATGAGACATTCATTCGTGTTTGGGGCTAGGTGTAGGTTCGCTTCGATTGACACTCATTAGGCTCAGAAAGGAGACGGTGTGTGTTTTGGTTTTGAACTTAAATTGTGTGTAGGTCTAGTAAAGTACATAATGTACATGCATTGTACCATAGTGTAGGCTAAGCCTAATTGAAGGTTGCAAATTGATGGCTAGCCTTGTCGAATCGCGTCTTCACAGATAGCGTGGAAGGCCTATCCTTTGCCTCTCCCCCTGTCTGATCTGAACCTCCTCCTTCCCCCCTCCCACTTTCCAATCGTATGCACATTGTATAAGTCTAAGCCACGGCTATATCATCATATCACTAATATCACTATTTAATGCCCCAGATAGTGTCGAAAGTCGAATATATCGGGCGAAAAAAAGTTATGTGTACTGAGAATTTGGTCGCGGTAACCGGAGTCGGCATGTCATCTTAACCGAGGTTTTCCAACAAAGAATAAGAGGAAAGTTGGTGGGACTCAAAAAAATGGTCACCGTATCCGGAGTGTCACGCTAACCGAGGTTGTGTTAAGTGGAGTGCACTGTATAAGGTTTATTTTTAAAAATTGGTATATTTAATATTTACAATTTATTAAGAAAGTTTATGTGTTTAAGAAAACCCAGAATGTTCTTTTGATTGAGTTTTTGAAATAAGTTATAGAGGTTTTCTTGTTTGTAGAAGGCCTCTCTAATGTGGTTCAGGTTATTGCATTCATATGTATATTTTATGGTTAAATTCTGACCACAGAACGGACATGATATGGGTGGTACATTCTTTAGAAGAAAAGAGTGGGTTAGCCATGTATGGCCGATTCGAAGTCGGCTCATAATGGTTGTCGTCCTTCCTTGATATTTTCACCTTTGGCAAGTTATCTTTTGAATTTGGGATAAGATCATGTAGTTTGTTGTTTGTTTCCTGATCCCAATCTTGTTGCCAAATCTTATTTATGTATTTGTTTATTAATGGTTTAAATTCAGAAAGCATTACATAGTGGTTTTGGTTAATGTCCTGTGATATTGCAGATTTTGCCAGCCTGTCAGCTGTTTCGTTTCCCTTTATGCCAACATGAAGGCATCTCATTTTGACTTTCCAATTATTAATTTTGTTTGTCTTTCCTCATGTCTGCATTTATAGCCAATGATGTTTGCAATTTTTTTTCACTAGTAACATTTCTATCTCATTTTACTCTTCCCTCTCCTGTCTAAAGTTACTTTCTCTTGTACCTTTACATTTATGAGGGCATCCCAGAATTTTATTTTCCATTTTTAAAAATAATGTGATGTACCGGTATGCTTTTAATTTTTTCCCCAGATCCAGTTGGATGCTTTCACTCTCATTTATCAATGGAAGTGCCAAGTGTCGATTTCAGTACAGACCCCTCAAAATCAAATAGGAAAAGCTTGCCAAAAGAGGTACCACTGTGATCTTTTTTATAATATACAGTCTCTGTGGACTTTTAAAATTTTAAAATTTTGACATCTAGAGCGTTTGACTTTTGTCACTTTTTTTTTTTTATTATAGACCTGCATGTTTCTAAAAGATATTGATACTTGCGGTCATAAAGATCACACTGCTCTTTGGAGCACTATGTCTCTATTTATTAGTATTTTCATGATGCCTATTGTTGAAAAGGTCATTCAAAGATAAATAAAATCTTTATAACTTGAAGCACTTTCATTGGTATGTTGCACCAAATGGAAGCAAAAATTCCCATTACACAAATTCATTCTCACTTATCAAAAGTGACATTTTTTTTAAGCTTGATGTGCTCAGTTCAATATCTTGTGTGATCCCTCCTTTATTGCATGTCCTTATGTACAGTTGCAACATGCATTCCTCGTCCTTGCTAGGATAGAGAGATTAGGACAAGGAATTCATGAAACAAGGAATATGCGGAAAAAAAGGATCATTCAAGTCAACGATGTCATTTCATTGCCAAACTCAATTGTCTCAGGCATGCACTATGCAGTTCATGTTGGGACTCAAGTTTGGCCAGGCCAAAATATCAAACTCTTGTTCTTGTAAGAAGTCTTTTGTAATAGAATGAAGGTGTACATTTGTCATATTGATACACCTTTCATTGACGGTTTCTAGAAAGAACAAGGATATTCTTAACATACCGCTGGTTCTTCAATATGTCTGCAATTTAAGTCAAGTATACATGTGCAGTGCAGTCCACATATAAAGGCATGGACTATA
>JBCHJU010008347.1:0-12237 GCA_039654505.1 Plocamopherus imperialis | reverse complement strand
AAAAAAAGAAAAAAAAAAAAAAAAAAAAAAAAAAAAAAAAAAAAAAAAAAAAAAAAAAAAAAAAGCAAGAACAAAAAAGACAACAAGAAAAAGCAACTTAGAAAATAATACCCATAAACAAAGCAAAACACGAATTTAAGTGCAGAAAGAAAATAAAAAAAAAACTTGATAAAGTGAAAACCGTGATCCATATGGGGATAGAAATGTTCAGGGCTTTTAAAAAACAATGCCCATCGTGCACTTTCATACATTATGTGAAACAACAGCTTTCTTTTATCCTTGATGGAGTCTCCCTTCATGTTCTTCGTTCCGTTTTCAGAACTTTCAGAATTGGAGTTCAAAGAGGAAGCTTCACCACCGTTAGCTACGATGCTCCTCATTTCAACCGGTTGTTTGCCTTCTCCTTTGGTGGGACTTTTCCCTTCATCGCTGTCCGTGTGAATTTCTCCCTCAGCTGTGATATTGTTTATCAATTTTGCTTGATTATCCGCCTGATTATTTCCTTCGTCTCCCTGATCTCTGTGATATGTTCCGCTGTTTTCATTCTCGGTATAACTATCTCCATCATCTTCATCCCCTGAATGAATTTCTCCTCCATCGCTCTCCGTTTTCTTTTTCTTTTTAGATTTTTTCTTAAGTTTTTCAACGCTGAAATAAAAATACTCATGATGAATGTAGGTGAAAAAAAAAATCATTTCTTTTGCTTTGTGAACATGTCTGCCTATATTTAATTCAGAATACCTTGATGAAGGGCCTTGTACAGATTTACATTTGATTTATAGTATGTGCAATGTTGAATTACAATAGCAAAAGAACAGCAATTTCTTTCACATCATGTCTAATTACATCCTGCGATCAAAGGAGCTTCATACTGCATGTACAGGAAAATTTATAGTGTGCAAAGTGGCAAAATAAAATCATCGCTAACATTTTATACATGTTAAAACAACTGCACCTTTAAAATAAAAAAACAAAACAAAACAAAAAAACAAACAAAAAACAGTATTGAATCACTTCTGAAAGATTCAATTTCATATGCCCTTGCATATAGCCATCAAAAGATTTAAAACAAATTGTGTGTTCTAGGGTGCATTTCATGCATGTTCAAAATGTTTACGAAAAAGAGGCAATCAGTTTTTTAAACTTGGTTGTGGCCAAGTTGAAAACTCTTTTGGTGAAAGACAATCTGACGACATGGAGGGGCTTTGTTGAGCACTATAAATAGGCTATGACAATGATGTCTTGGAGGTTTTGAGGTCCTGTCTCTTTACAACGTTTTGAAGAAAGACACAATATTTTCTTTTCTTTTCCTCAAAGCAAAACATAACATCACATTTTATATTGTCTTAAATTCTTCAAAGCATAACACAATATTTTCAATTGTTTGCTATTTTAACAGAAATACCACTTTTGAGTAAGGACGGGGATGTGGGGTGTGTGGGGCGATTTCAAATAATGTTTGGAACTAAAAATCAAATAAAAATGTGTAATTTTTAAAATTTGAATTTTGTATCCAATTTTGATCATTTAAAGAGCTGAAAGCCTGTAAAGGGGTCCTCTGCATACTGTTTGCTTCAAAAAGAAGACAAGTGAAGTTTGAAGAATCTTTTTGTGGTACGTCGTGAGATATTATTTGACAAGAATCAGCTTGCTAGATTCCCTTGATGATTTAAAGTTGTTACAAGTAAATTTGCTGTGAATGACTACAGGAAGTACATTAACTCTTTTAAAACAAACAAACAAACAAACAAAAAAAAAAAAAAAAAAAAAAAAAGAAAAAGCCAAGCGGGCAAACATGTGACAGTAGGTTTAGTGAATCCACTGAGTGTTTTCGTGGAAAGGGAATAGTCGTCTACACTTGAGCAGGCTGGCACAAAAAAACATGTCAGCTTTTTACAAGTTTTCTAGTAGAGCACAACGTACAGTTTGCTTTTTTGTGGTTTTTGTTTTGTTTTTGTTTCTTCGTGAGATTTGAACAACAATTGTGAGAGGGCGCGGGATTGCCATGTTTTAAGTGAGACTCCCACCATTTTCGTGAGGTATGGCACGTCTGTTAAGTTTGAACAAAGAACGTAATGAGCTGGAAACTGGTCTAAGATGTTCATATTGATTTCTTTTGAGGGATGTTTATGAGAACTACGTCACAAAACGGAAAACAATGGAGATCACTGACAGCTAGAATCCCAAAGGTAGCAGAGGCAGCCATGTTGGGTGACCATACAGCAGAAGGCCCCCTAGTCGGCAAATCATGTTTTGTCTTTTCAAAAAAGGCTTGCCATGGAAAAAAATCTCTCTTGAGGCTTGCCAGAAAGGTATCATTGAGTTCCCAGTGTCCTTGACTTCTTAACGTCCTTGACTTCCCAGTGTCCTTGACTTCCCATTGTCCTTGACTTCCCAGTGTCCTTGACTTCCCAGTGTCCTTGACTTCCCAGTGTCCTTGACTTCCCATTGTCCTTAACTTCCCAGTGTCCTTGACTCCCCAGTGTCCTTGACTTCTTAACGTCCTTGACTCCCCAGTGTCCTTGACTTCCCAGTGTCCTTGACTTCCCAGTGTCCTTGACTTCCCAGTGGACTTCCCAGTCTCCTTGACTTCCCAGTGTCCTTGACTTCTTAACGTCCTTGACTACTGTGATTAGAAAGTAAAACTATCAATATTCAACTTATGTCCTTTGATATCTGGCTGCTCTTCACCTGATGCACTGTGCTTATTTACTCCGAAGAGAATTAACACGTTACACGTAGTTTGCAATCTCATCAACACCACTCTTTTTTTTTTCGCTCACCCGTTCCAACTCTTTTTTTCACACGTCACTAAACATAAACACAGTGTCTGCACAGTAACTACAACTACCCAACGTCCTTGACTTCCTAATGTCCTTGACTTCCCAATGACCTTGACTTCCAAACATCCAAGGTCACTGGAGCCAGCTCCTCATTACACATCTTCAGTAGCCATGTAAACAGCAGGTTCCAGCAGCATGTCTTCATTTCTGGTTGTTGGATAACATCCATGGTATTCTGGACCGCAATGAACATTTACCTCACATACAGCCTCTGTAGTTAGCACACCAAGACAAGACCATTAAAAATCTCAAAACAATTTTACCCAAAAAACTGCATAGCCTCTCGGACCTCAAAGATTTATGACAAAAACAAGAAACAGTGGAAACAGTTTTTCTCGGTATCATATGGGTCCTCCCCCGTATCATCTTCCTCTATAAAATAAACACACCAACCAATTGGCACTCTTTTTTTTGTCCACTTTTTGGGGCCCTGTGACACAATCGCTTAAATTGTTATGATGCACCGTGTGCTTTATTTCTTCAGAATTTAGAAAATTCTATTTAATGTTCATGTTACACATTTATTGACCGTAGTAAAAATTGGGAGAACATCACTACTTCACTGAGCAGATGAGTGGATCTCCGAAGTGTAGAGTATCTTTCTGATTGTCATTTCTTTGATCGTATTTCCTATGTCCTCCTGAAAACAGTTTTAAGTGACAATAACAAAATAAATGTCTTTCTGAGCTACCAAGCAATTTATTGATTCTGTCATTTTCAGACTGAGCCAGGATTTTATACAGTAAAATTTAAGCTGGAATTTTTTATTTCATTTTGAAATTGTATTTTGTATTGGGACGGTTCAGAATTTGTCCAATCAACTCTGTACCTTTCCGTTAAACACGTGTAATTTCTAGAAACAAGACATCCTGCTGCGATTTTTGTTGTTCTTGTTCTTCTTGTTTTTGGGTTTCTTCTTGTTTTTGGGTTTCTTCTTGTTTTGGGTTTCTTCTTGTTTTTGGGTTTCTTCTTGTTTTTGGGTTTCTTCTTGTTTTTGGGTTTCTTCTTGTTTTGGGTTTCTTCTTGTTTTGGGTTTCTTCTTGTTATCTTGAGTGTCTTTCTCATCATCTGCTATCGCTGAACATCTTGTGAAAATATGCCGTGTTCATGCTTAATGTCTTGTCTCTTTGCCTAAGCATAGTTCAAAGTCATTCTAACATTAGCAAATAGACTCCAGTAAAATGCAAAGGCCCGAAGCAGGGGTAGTTAAATAGTAAACCAAACCAAAGTTTTACAACAACCCATTAACTTTGGAAACATTTCCACAACCCATTAACTTTGGAAACATTTCCAAAACCCATTAACTTTGGAAACATTTCCACAATATCCAGTTTAAAAAAAAAGATAATCAGTTTGAAAAAAATATCACACAATTGTAATCAGCAGGCAATAACGATTAGATGTATGTTAAGATCCACACAATATTAAGTTAAATTGGTGTAAAATTAAAACAAAAGAGATAAAGAGCCATTGAGAAGTCATTGGTCATGTTCTGCACACCGCATATTGACAGCAATAAAAAAAAAAAAGATAATATTCAGGTGATTGCAGTGAGACTTAAAAAATAACAGGGAACCAGAAGCTAAATTTAATGTAGGCATAGAGAAGTTTACAAATAAATAGATTTAGACGTATTTTAAGAAAATCAATCAATGAATAAAAAAAGCTATCTGATTTCGAGAATATGGAAAAAAAAACAACAAATAAAACGGGGAATATATAATCAGCATGTCAAGGATATCATGGATGAGTCTCTTACCCAGATTTTTGTTTTTCATCGCCGGAAGTAAATCCAGGGTCAGAGGTCACACTCTCAACTCTCTGCAGCATTTTGGCTTTGATAATTCGAACTGTGAAAATAACAATATGGACAGGATGGATAGTTTCAATGAATAATCTTTAAATTTTACCTTCTGATAAAGATACAAGAACATGAGGAAATAAGTATAAGTTCATGAAAAAAAATGTTGGACTGGATGTCAGAATGGAATATTTCGGAAACAACAGAGTGGGTATTTTTTGATTTTTTTGGAATACATGTTGTTTGACACTGGCAGTGGTTGAGGCACAACCTATAAATTTATTCAAGAACCAAATCCAAAAGCTCCTCTTTGAGAACATATTCTACATCCAGACTAACATCACCCAAATTTTAAAGGATCTATTAAAGAGGAGATTTATAGTAGCTTTCCAAAGCTAAGTTTCACATGGTGCGGCAAAGGATTGTACTTTCCTCCGAGGGAGTGATTTCAACTGACTTCATCTGATTATTTACTTTTTATCGTTGGATATAAACATATTTTTTTGCTCTTCTTTCATCGAAAATCAAAAAATAAAGAAATTGTCTACAAAAAATGTTATGATTATAGTTCAGCATTATGATGCCTTGTGTTAGTCAAAGGGACATAATCCGCATAATTGTTTTCAGGTCGATGTGAATTGATTATTTACCTTTAATGTTAACATAATTTAGAGTAACTTCCCCTTTTATTTACATTCACATTTCCTTTTCCTGTGTGGTTTTACTGAGAGTCAATAAACATGTGAGCCCAACATGGCTAGAGTTCGCCTTAGTAATTCAGTTCCAGTCTATAACAGTCACCACAGTTAATTTACTCACTCTCCTCGTCTTCCTCCGTTTCATTGCCATCTTCAGTATCCTCTTCCTGCATCAGGTAGGTTTTCAAGAATGTCGCAAACTCTCCCTCGTGACTCAACAGCTCCTCGTAGGTGCCCATTTCTGAGATGCGGCCGTCGTTCATGACGATGATGTTGTCTACCATTGGCAGCCAGTGAACACCGTGGGTCACCAAAACACGAGTCTGAGGAATTGGTAAGGGCTGAATTAATCAATTGACGCACGGATGATAGATCTATAAAAAAAATGTTCTTAAAAAGAGATAAATATTGCCGTTACATGTATATAGCGCTTCCCACTCTTGTAGACAGCATCAAAGCGCTAGACATTCCATTTATTTATCCCCTAGCACAGGAACTCTGATGGTTTGAAGTATGGCATCATTGCTTTGTTTACTGGCATGACATCATTGCTTTGTTTACTGGCATGACATCATTGCTTTGTTCACTGGCATGACATCATTGCTTTGTTAACTGGCATGACATCATTGCTTTGTTTACTGGTATGACATCATTGCTTTGTTTACTGGCATGGCATCATTGCTTTATTAACTGGCATGACATCATTGTTTTGTTTACTGGCATGACATCATTGCTTTGTTTACTGGCATGGCGTCATTGCTTTCTTTACTGGCATGACATCATTGCTTTTAGTCAAGGAAGTCTGTTAGCCGAAAGGCTTTAAGTCAAGGAAGTCTATGAGCCGAAAGGCAATTACTCAAGGAAGTCTATGAGCCAAAAAGCTATTAATCGAGGAATTCTGTGAGCCGAAAGGCAATTACTCGAGGAAGTCTGTGAGCCGAAAGGCAATTAGTCGAGGAAGTCTGTGAGCCGAAAGGCAATTAGTCAAGGAAGTAGAGTCTGTGAGCCAAAAGGCAATTTGTCAAGGACGTCTGTGAGCCAAAAGCCAATTAGTCAAGGAAGTCTGTGAGCCAAAAGGCTATTAGTCAAGGAAGTCTCTGAGCCGAAAGGCTATTAGTCAAGGAAGTCTCTGAGCCAAAAGGTCATGTCAGGAAAGACCTGAAAGGCTGTAAATCAAATAGGTCAGTGAGCTGAACGCCTGAAAGGACTACCAACCTTATTCCTGAGGACGCCCTTATGGGAGATAACCTTCTCAAAGATGTGTTTGCCCACGTGTGAGTCAACGGCACTCAGGGGGTCGTCCAGGAGATAGATGTCCGCATCGTTATACACGGCCCTTGCAAGAGAGACCCGCTGCTTCTGTCCTCCACTCAAGTTGATGCCCTGGGAAAGAGGAAAGAAAGGGGAAAAAAAAACGATTGGAAAAAGGAAAATGTGATTTTGCTACCCGAGTAATGAATCACTACGGACATTGGTACCAGTAATCCACGGGTGGAAAAGAATGTAGAAATATTCAGATGTGATCAAATTAGATGAAGCTGGACCAACTCTTAGAGGAGACGAAATATTATAATAAACAAACAAGCCGTTACCTTTTCCCCAATTTCCGTCATGTCTCTATTGGTCAACTAACAAGCCTATACTTTTCCCCCAATTTCTGTCATGTCTCTATAGGTCAACTAACAAGCCTATACTTTTCCCCCAATTTCTGTCATGTCTCCATTGGTCAACTAACAAGTCTATACTTTTTCCCCAATTACTGTCATGTCTCCATTGGTCAACTAACAAGCCTATACTTTTCACCCAATTTCCGTCATGTCTCCATTTGTCAACTAAAAAGCCTATACTTTTTCCCCAATTTCCGTCATGTCTCTATTGGTCAACTAACAAGCCGATACCTTTTCGCAAATTTCCCTCATGTCTCCATTGGTCAACTAACAAGCCTATACTTTTCACCCAATTTCCGTCATGTCTCAATTGGTCAACTAACAAGCCTATACTTTTCCCCAATTTCCGTCATGTCTCCATTGGTCAACTAACGAGCCGATACCTTTTCCCAATTTCCGTCATGTCCCTAAGGATCAATTAACAAACCTTTTCCCCCAATTTCCGCCATGTCTCCATTGGTCAACTAACAAACCTTTTCCCCCAATTTTCGTCATGTCTCCATTGGTCAACTAACAAACCTTTTCCCCCAATTTTCGTCATGTCTCCATTGGTCAACTAACAAGCCTATACTTTTTCCCCAATTTCCGTCATGTCTCTATTGGTCAACTAACAAGTCTATAATTTTTCCCCAATTTCTGTCATGTCTCCATTGGTCAACTAACAAGCCCATACTTTTTCCGAAATTTCCGTCATGTCTCAATTGGTCAACTAACAAGTCTATACTTTTTTCCCAATTACTGTCATGTCTCAATTGGTCAACTAACAAGTCTATACTTTTTCCCCAATTTCTGTCATGTCTCCATTGGTCAACTAATAAACCCATACTTTTTCCCCAATTTCCCTCATGTCTCCATTGGTCAACTAACAAGCCGATACCTTTTCCCAATTTCCGTCATGTCCCTAAGGATCAACTAACAAACCTATTCCCCCAATTTTCGTCATGTCTCCATTGGTCAACTAACAAACCTTTTCCCCCAATTTTCGTCATGTCTCCTTTGGTCCACGAAGAAACCTTTTCCCCCAATTTCCGTCATGTCCCCATTGGTCGACTAACAAGCCGATACCTTTTCTCCAATTTCCGTCATGTCCCCATTGGTCAACTAACAAGCCTATACTTTTTCTCCAATTTCTGTCATGTCCCCATTGGTCAACTAACAAGCTGATACCTTTTCTCTAATTTCCGTCATGTCCCCATTGGTCAACTAACAAGCCCATACCTTTTCTCCAATTTCTGTCATGTCACCCCCAGGAAGCATGTCCAGATCTGCTTTCAAGGCGCAGGCTTCCACCACGTTGTTGTAAGAGCTGTTGTCAGAGGCCTTCCCAAAAAGAATGTTGTCTTTCAGCGTTGCATTCTGGATCCAGGCTTGCTGCGGTACGTAGGCTACGCTGGACTGAGAACGCAGAAAGAAAACCAGGTTTTATGTTTGGGGGAGGTTTTGGGTGGAGGAGAGGGAGGAGGTGTTTGTCTCTCCTTCTGGAGCTAGGGGCATATTAACAGCCTTTCGAATAAATGTACCATTTCTATAGAGACATAAATAATTTGTTTTTATTCTAATATTTTTTTTCGTATACTCATCATTTCGTCGACGTAATTCCCTAAACGAATACATCCAAATTTGTCGAAAATCTTTTTTTTTTTTACATTTTTCGCTTAAAGTAATTCCCCACCTAAGATTTGGCGCTCTGAGTCATCTGACGAATAGATAACAAAGTATTAATTATGTGCTATAAAGACGGCTGGCAATTGAATAAGTCATTGTTTATGGAATATTTATAAACCAATCCAACTAGACTTACATGTTTTTAAGTTTCAAAATTTCGGGATCTAAATAGCGTCATTTTTCTTCATTAATTTAGAATTTTTTTTTTTTACAAAAGTTTGCTCAGCATGAGAAAAAAATTCATTCATATTAAGTCTAGTTAAAATAAAGTCAATATTTAGTTTTTTATATCTTCAGCAAAATTTCATTCCTTGGCCTTACGTAATTGGAGAATTATATTGACGATTTGTTATGGGACTTTTTATAATATAATAAGGAGCACTGTGGTAAAGCCATAGATTTCTCACTACCGACTGATAGGTATCAGATTGAGGTCATCAAGTGGCGCATACGTGTTTTCCTTAAGCCAGGAAATTTAACCCTTTGGCTTCATTTGAGCCGGGTGAATTATATGGATACAGCTTAGGTGAGAGAAGATGTTTTCTGCAGTAGAATTTGCTTCATTTGACTCGGGTGAAAATGGTTTTCTGCTATAGTCTAGAATCCTGTTCAAAAAGACTAAATGTGCGTTACTTAAGCTCCAGCCTAATGAGCTCGAAAGCTCCTAAGAACTGTGATAAAACAATAGGCAACAATGGTAGACAGAAAACCAACTTCCCTATTCATAAAGCAAATCTGGAAACACAGCAATTACGAAATCCCCTACAGTCTCTTGAACGAACTGTCCCAAATTGAGAGAGGACGAGGTTCTGTCAAGTGGGGCGTCCATATTTGTAAGGGTATGCCTACCTGAACAGTAACGTGACCTTTCACCTTTTCCATCTCCCCCAACATGGCCGACACCAGGGACGACTTGCCCGAGCCCACCTGACCCACGACGGCCACGAGTTGACCTTTGGGGATGGCTACGTTGATGCTGGAACATGACAACAACAACAAAGGGCTTAATAGAAGTACACAAATACAACAAGGGGCTTAATAGAAGTATACAAATACAACAAGGGGCTTAATAGAAGTATACAAATACAACAAGGGGCTTAATAGAAGTATACAAATACAAATACAAAAAAGGGGTTTATAGAAGTACAGTCAAACCCCGTTAAACCGCCGACATCGGGACATTAATAAAATTGGCCGTTCAACATGAGTGTCGGAATAAGGGGAGTTTGGCAATTCAAGCTGTGAAATAAAGGTTTACCAAAGCGCATAGGAGGTGAGGAAACAGAGGCACCATCACTGGCACTATGTAGTTCTTCTAACTTGACTCTATGATGATACATCTAGTAAAGCACACGCGCAACGTGCAATCAGGCCCAATCACCAGATGTTGTAGACGCCCCCTCATTGCAGACGTTTCAGTGTTGTCTCGCTTGACATGTTCAGTGCCGCAAACAAATACTCCATCCAGTAAATGAGCATGTTTTTAGTAATGCCACCCTCCATCATGATCATGGAGGGCCATGCCCAGTTTGAGTGCTGCGAAGCGTAACGTTTTTATGCACAATATAAGTCAGACCAGGTAAAAGGCTTTCAGCCAATATACATCTGTGTCTATATCATATCTATAATGATTTGATATGATATGATACGATATGATATGATTTGATATGATAAAATTTCACATGATTTGGGCCCTGCGGCCAGTATCTGAATCTTTTGATCAGCAAGATCGCTCTCGCTAAATTGGATATTCTAGTCCAGAGGGATGTGTGGATTAAATTCGTGCTAGTCAATGCGAACTAGGTATCTAGTTAGCATTGGTGCTAGTCAATGTAACTTTTTCCATATTATACAGTAGGCTATTTGACATTATTCCTGTTGACTGACAAATCATCATGCTCTCCAGCTTCGGCATCCTGTCTTGATTTTTATCCAATTCTTATGGCAGGTGTCTTACGGTTGGTGTCTTAAGCAGGTGTCTTATGGCAGGTGTCTTTTGGCAGGTGTATTATGGCAGGTGTCTTATAGCAGGTGTCTCATAGCAGGTGTCTTGTGGCATGTGTCTTGTGGCAGGTGTCTTATGGCAGGTGTCTTATGGCAGGTGTCTTTTGGCAGGTGTCTTATGCCAAGTGTCTTATGCCAGGTGTCTTATAGCAGGTTTCTTGTGGCAAGTGTCTTACGGCAGGTGTCTTAGGGCAGGTGTCTTATGCCCAGTGTCTTGTGGCAGGTGTCTTGTGGCAGGTGTCTTACGGCAGGTGTCTTATGGCAGGTGTCTTATGGCAGGTGTCTTTTGGCAGGTGTCTTATGGCAGGTGTCTTATAGAAGATGTCTTATAGCAGGTATCTTATGGCAGGTGTCTTATAGCAGGTGTCTTGTGGCATGTGTCTTGTGGCATGTGTGTTGTGGCAGGTGTCTTTTGGCAGGTGTCTTATGGCAGGTGTCTTATGGTAGGTGTCTTTTGGCAGGTGTCTTATGGCAGGTGTCTTATGCGAAGTGTCTTATGCCAGGTGTCTTATGGCAGGTTTCTTGTGGCAGGTGTCTTACGGCAGGTGTCTTATGCCAGAGGTCTTGTGGCAGGTGTCTTGTGGCAGGTGTCTTATGGCAGGTGTCTTATGGCAGGTGTCTTGTGGCAGGTGTCTTACGGCAGGTGTCTTGTGGCATGTGTCTTACGACAGGTGTCTTATGACAGGTGTCTTGTGTCAGGTGTCTATAGCCGGTGTCTTATGGCAGGTGTCTTATGTCAGGTGTCTTATAGCCGGTATCTTATGTCAGGTGTCTTATAGCAGGTGTCTTTTGCCAAGTGTCTTATGCGAGGCATCTTATGCCAGGCATCTTATGCCAGGCGTCTTATGGCAGGTGTCTTATGGCAGGTGTCTTATGGCAGGTGTCTTATGGCAGGTGTCTTACGGCAGGTGTCTTACGGCAGGTGTCTTTTAGCAGGTGTCTTTTGGCAGGTGTCTTATGGCAGGTGTCTTATGCCAGGTGTCTTCGAGCAGGTGTCTTTTGACAGGTGTCTTTTGGCAGGTGTCTTATGGCAGGCGTCTTATGGCACGTGTGCCCCCAAAAAAACATATGAGGTGATATGGTCCATTGTACTTAAATAAAAAAAAAATAAAAAAAATGGTAATGCGACATTGTAGGCTTTCGGTTCTCTATGTTCAGCCACACCACTTGCACGCTTGTCACAGAGTTGTAGAGAAAAACCAATTTGAAACATTCAGCCTGGAGTGATCATTGGCTATGAGTTTCTTGTGAATTATTCTGTCTTTCTTTTTTTTTTTTCTTTTTTTCTTTTTCTTTTGATGGATGGATTTTCAGTCGTTATGAACACTGGAAAAGAGAAACGGCTGAACAAGTAAAACGAAAAATATCATCACCATTATCTTACTTTGAAAGGGTTGGAGTGGGGTTTGTCTTGTTCCATGTAAACGTTCCATCTTTTATAACGACAGCATTATCTGACAGACAACAATAATAAAAATGATAATTGTAATAACATTAAAAATGATAATAAGAATATTATCTATATATATAATACAAGACTTGAAAACAAATGTGTCACA
>JBCHJU010008237.1:0-12243 GCA_039654505.1 Plocamopherus imperialis | reverse complement strand
TAATTTCTTTTCTTTTATTGTCTTTTAATTGTTCTTTGTTGTCTGAAGAAGGGTATATACCCGAAAATTTACTGTTTCGAATTGTCTTTATAGTGGAGGCTTTATTTAACTTCGTTTTGTTTCCATGCTGATTTATGGGTAAATTGTGGACCAGGATCCTACGTATCGGCTTGAGGACGATTTCATTCTCTGACTACAATTTACCTGTATATCGAGATGAGCAAGTCGTGTTAAATCATGCTCAAGCGGATAATTACTGGGGGGCTCATGTTCCCGATCTATAAAAAGTTAAATAAAACCAACGGAGGCATGATAATGACATTCAATCTAATTTTTTTTTTTTTTTTTTTTTCTCCCTCCTTCCAGCTGCCAGAGATGAATGCGTCTTCCGAGACCCCGGAGGGCAAAAAGCTGGGTGGCCTGAAAGTTTTCATCATCCACAACCTGGGGCTGGTGACTGGCTACAGTATCATGCTGGTCATGGCTTTGTACAGCGGCCAAATCACCTTTGAGTAGCGGGACAGGGCCCGGGCCTACCATCTGCCTGCCTTACGTGGCTGGTTTGCCCGCCCGCCATCGCATTTTCCTTTTGCGAATCTGTTGTGTGAGACTTGACACGCTTTGTTCAAAATTTGTGTACATGTGGCAATGTACGTCCAGGGGTTGATTTTCGAATGTACAGGGTTGTTAATGCGGAGGAAATGGGTTGAACGAATGGTGTATATTGATTGAGGTTCCTTGCCCTTATTTTTTGTGTCATTATGATGATGATCATTATTTGCAGTGTTATTGTTATTATTAATATTTTTATTGTTGTTGTTATTATAATTATTGTTACTATCATTATCACTATTATTATTTTTATTATTATTATTATTATTATTACCATTATTATTATTATTATGATTATTATTATTGTTATCATTATTATTTGAACTTAACAGCCATCAGTAAATGCACGGCCGAGCTGGCTTGCATGTTGTTTGATGAAACTTCAATTAATGTAAGACAAGATAATTTCATAGGTGAACAGGCTGAAAAAAAAAGTCAGGCATAAGTCTGCACTGAAAAGGCGTTTAACTCTTGATCAGTCTGAGAGAGTTTTTATGACAGAAAAAGGAGAAAAAAAAGGACACTTCTAGGAGCCAGTTTCACTGTCTTATTTTCCGCTTATCGATGGAAATGTACTTGTTTGTTTATGAATGTAAACAAAAGTAAAAAAAAAAGCCTCCACTGTAAAGGCAAAACAAAACAGTAAATTTTTGGATATATACCCTTCTTCAGACAACAAAGAACAATCAAAAGAGAATAAAACAGAAGAAATTACAATAAAAAGCTAGAATACATTTTAAAAAAGAAACAAATATGGAAAGAATCTAGATCTGAATAGAAAAACTTAGCCGTGTGTGAGAGAAGACTGAAGATGTCCACGGTCCTCTCGGCTGCACAGATTAAGAAGGAATGAGTTTTTCCATATTTGTTTCTTTTTAAAATATTCTAGTTTTTTTATTGCAATTTCTTTTGTTTCATTGTCTTTTGATTGTTCTTTGTTGTCTGACGAAGGGCGAATACCCGAAAATGTACTGTTTTGTTTTGTCTTTACAGTGGAGGTTTTTATTAAACTTTGTGAGCTCTCCACTGTGGCTTCTTATTATTATTGTTTGTTTTTTTTATGATCAGAACTTTTAACTCATCAATCCATCCAGGCCTGAGTGCCATCGTCGTCATTCCTTCCGTTCCGTGAGTGTGATCAATGATCATGGCTATCAGAATCATCGTTGTTGGTCTCCACTCATCAGCCCCACTCGCTAGCATGCACTGCAGGGTTTCCCAACCCTTTGAGGTCCCAAAACTACTGATGAACATTATTACGAATAGCCGCACCGCTTTCCAACTTCTTGCCCTGATCATATGCAATTTTTTTTTCTTTTCTTGAATGTGTACTCTGAAATCCACCTCATCCACCCCCCAACATTTGATTAATTGCTGTGGTCTCCGTCTAACATCCTCCAATTTGCCGATGTGACAGGAAGGGTTTGGAGACAGGGACAGTGCTAGGGGTCTGGAGTCTTGAGTGTCACTTTGTGACAGCTCACAGCCAAGGTTTTCACACCCCTGTTTGCGTAGAACACATGGCTAAACTGCCCCCTTCATGCTTATGTGTGAGTTGAGCCTCAAGTTTATGATGCTATTTTTCTAAAAACACACAGAAATATGAGAGCAAGTTCTGAGTTGTATTTTACTCCACTCATATAGTCCTTTTGCAAATGGCAAATTAATGCAGTTCTCAAGGAGAGACCAAAATCAAAGTCAATTCCAATCCAATAAATCCCGTTCCTGAGGAAATCTGGCTCCTCACCCATCCAGCATTACCGACTTCTGACTGTCTCGAATAGGATACAATGCGTATTTTTTGAGTCGTTGGATAAATAAACATTGGTCACAACGGCACAGAAGTAGTGTGTTTTGGTCTCACAACTTACAGGCCGTATGTTTGAATTCCACCCTGGACCTTGCGATTTAATCCTTTGGCAAGGTTACTTGCACCAATTGTCTCCATTTGCAGCACTACTGCTCTTTGGCTGACAGCGGCGCTTAGCCTCAGTTTAAAAAAAAAGAAAGAAAATATTTCTTTCTGGCATGAACATTTTTATTAAGAACTAACGATTAGTATGACAGTGCAAAGATAAAGCCATGTGCATTCTATGCTGGTTTATTGGGGTTTTTTGCCGCATCAAGCAAAATTTTCTTCTTTTTCTGTTTTGGCAATTCCCAAAAATGGATGAGAGACAGAGACCGCTGAGCAAGTAAACTGTCACACAGTCTCCCTCTTTCCATCAATGACATATTTCACACTCTCTCTCTTTTTCCATCAATGGTTATTGGTCGAGTATTGACCAAGAAGATCACTGTGCAAGACGTTATTTGAGCCACTCGTGTCCGAGCCTTGTTCAACCAGCCGCCTTCAGTGGACATTTTTCAAAATTGTCTGCAAGTCGTGTTCAAAAACTTTGGGCATTAAAATGCGTCAGGGATGCTGAACTCATTATATGGTCATATTTCAAGATTTCTATTTCATTCGTTAAAAAATATATAAAAGAAAGTGCAGATGATTCCATGTTTTTTCACAGTTGTATCCAAATCTTGATGAAACTGAATCTGTTATAATTAGGTTTGGCTGGTTTCCTTTCAATTTAACAGCAAATTTGGACCGTGGCTAAAAAGGGGTGCCAATGAACCCAAATTGAAATCAAATGCCGCATGATTTGCATCGGTTTGTTGACTTGCCACGACGGTCTCAGAGGTGCAGTGTGAAATCACCGATATGTATTATGTGCTTGATGCTTTACAACTGAGCTGAGTGAACATGTTCCATTGCTTCAAAACTGTTTCTGTTTTAGGAAGCCTCCTGATAGGTGATAATTTAAAATGTTTCATTGTATGAAAAATGTTGTATTACCTTAACTTAATATAATATATTGGGTATGGGGATTGTGCATTTTTTGTTTTGTTTTTTTTTTCTTACTCTTTTTAAGTATTTTTTCTTTACATTTATGATTATCTTGTTTTTTTCTTTTCTTTTTTTCTCTTGTTTTTTCAATTGCCGACAAATTTAGTCTCCAAGTTTTATTATCTGCTTTTTAAAACGTTTGCATATTGCGTTGTTAATTGTTTACCATCAATCAAATTAATTTCTTTGTGATGTTCTTTTTCTGTCAGATTCTCAACATTGTTAATTTATTTTTAATCAAATGTTTGAAACTGCCATTTTTAAAAAAAAATTTTTAATCCAACCATGAGCTCTTGTTTGAAGCTTTCTTTAATTGATATCAGTCCCTGAATAGTCTTATTTTATCAACTTATTTCCCTTGTCTTGTGAAATCCCTTGGCTCTTGATTTTTATGCATAGCATTGGCTCACTTTTTTGAGTATGTCACAAAGAATCCTTATGTTGAATATATGACTTAATCTTACTCTTTGTTAAAAGTAGATCTCTTACATGTGAATTTATCGCATATATCGTGCTCATAATAATCTCAGAATAAAGAGCAGCAGTCTTTTACAGTCATATCACTCTTGCATTGAAGCCATCTTATCTTTCAGCCCATGGTCCAAGCACAAATTTTGTACCTAAATGGACATGTGGACGTGAAACGGGAAGAGTCTTTCCCCAAAACATTCAACATCACACCTTGACAGTCCAGTACAACACAAAGACGTAATTCAAGGCTGTACGTTTTACTGTCCTTTCCTCTGCACATCAAATCTCCATGTAAAAAAATATTTCATTCTCTGTTCTCATCAAAATGGGGCTCGCACTTGGTTTTTCTATTCATTTTGCTTACTGGCTTTCACCATCCTCATCATTATCTAGCAAATCAAACACCATCATGTCTTTTATGCCTTGTTTGCATTAATGATTTATGTTATAATGTATATATATGTGGGTTATGATTTGAAGTCACTTCTTGATAAATTTGTGAAGGAAATAATGTACAGTATTGAAAAATATTGCAAATATGTAACAACTTAAGAGCTAATGATATTTTAAAGTGAATCAATGCAAACGATTTGAAAATGAACCTGTGTAAGTATTATATAACTAGACTTAATTTAACGTTTTTCAGTACTGTGGAAGCTCTCTCATCGGGAAAGGTTGGTAATTTGAATAATGTGCCAATAAAAAGAATTTTTCAGTTTTTGATGTGAATGGAAATTTCAATTTTCTCCCTCACAATGAGATATTGAATCCCAGGCAGGATATGAAGGCACTACCGGCAGAGTACAGCACAATGAAATAGATCTGACACATTAGATTTAGACAATTTCAATGAACCCCATAGAGAATAATTACAAACACAGAGGGAAGAATTTTTGATAGAAAAATAAGAAAGAGAAATTTGAATCCACTGAGACTTGAGCCCGGGACAATGGCACCGAATCGTCTCACCCAAGAATAGAAGAGTGTTCTCACTGACCAAGCCAATATATACTCCTTATACTGCCGCAGAATATAATGATTACGGCTCTCTTTTTCTAGCACGGTCTGCTTGCATCTCTATATAATCTGTGCTTTTGATATTTAGACTTCTGGGAAGTCTCCTAAAGCATACTGTAGGATCTTTAACAACATGCCTCAATTTTCAGCCTTGTAAGTCTGAAAAATAATCAATTAGACGAGCACAGATCCTGATTTTGGAGGCAGAATGAAAATGAGAAAAATTCCGTTCCATCACATTCATCCCCATTTCCTGTGTTTCTCAATAGAAAGAGTTCTAATTTCAGGGATTGCATTGTGCATGTATTGTTGACAACAAGCAACGTATAAAATTATTTGTTTTAATATCATTTATAGTATTGTTGCTCTGAATATTGTTATCATAAGTGTTCATGAAATCTCCATCAAACACTCTTCCATATTTATTAATAGTGTCTTACCACTGCCATGATTGAATGTACGAAGAAGTAGAAAAATAAGCTTGCTAATGAGACCCAAAGAAGTGTAAATAAGGTCATAAGAATTTATGCTTCAATGCCGGCTCATTTATGGACAGTCTGACACCTGTAATTGTTGTCTTGACTTCTCACATATTATGTTGGCTGGCCCTAATATATTTATAACGTTCTCCTCTTGTCTTCAACAACAAAAGTATCTTAAATCACACCCACAAAAGTATCATTCTTTTACAGTTGTTGGGTTCCTGACTGTTTGGGGGGAAATATTGTGCTTGTGTGGATGTTAAATGTCAACAAATGGAAAAACACACAGGCTTTTCAGTGACTTTGTTTTGATGTATCCGTACCTCCGGCAAACACCCTTTTAATCTGTGTCCCATAATGCAATGCCGGTAATGATGGTCTGAACTGATCGCATTTATTTTTGTTTGTTTGTTTTTTAATTCAGAACTAGATTTTGGATGCGTTGAAAGTGTTACATTTGTTTCAACTTAGGATGAAGTCAGCCATATTATTTGCATTTCTTTAGGTGTCATGTTGTTTATGAAGATCATAAATTGCACAAAGAATTCATTCCAGGTAGATTGGTTTTATTTCACACGTGTTATGGAGAGAGGAATTTTCAAATGAAATAAGATAGTATAGGTAATTTTTAAAAAATATTTATGATCACAGTGACACAGCGGTTGTGCTTTTGATTCACAACCGGAAGGTTCATGGTTCGAATCCCTCCAGAGACATTGTGATTTAGCCCTTGGGCAAGGCTATTTACATTAATTGCCCCCATTGGCGGCATTGCTGTGCGGCTGACACTCGGTTTTCAGACAAAGCCCAAAAGACAAATTTCCCTTCAGGGATGAATTTATTATTATATTTTTGAGTGGATGTGATTTATAGTTAAAACTTTTGTGTATGAGTTTTTAACTTTGAAGATTATGAGTTTAGTTTTCTTCTCAGTACATGGCATTTTATGTTGGTTTTTGAAGAGAATGAAAATTTAAATCATTCCTCCACCAAGGGCATTATGTTTTGGTTGTTGAAAGGATGAAGAAATTTAGTTTGGTTCTCATCATGCTCATTTTACGTTAGTTTGATTTTCATGAAAGTTAATACTCTTATGTGAATCTCAATCTTAAACTGAAAGTGATCTCAGGCTATTGTACTTGAATGACCCTTTTGTTGTTTTTTTTATTGCCGTGGTCACAGTGGCTCAACAGTTGTGCTTTGAATCCCGTCAGGAACATTGTGATTTAGCCCCCTAGGCCACCAACGCTATTTCCAATGACTGCCTCCCTTTGCAGCACTGCTCTGTGGCCGACTCTCAGTTTTCGGTCAGAAATCCAAAGGCAAATTTCCTTTCCGGGACGAATTCGTGGAAACTTTATTTTAAACATTGTTGAATTAGTGGAAACTTTATTTTAAACCTTGTTTCAGTCTCTTTATTACCCGAAGAGCCATCCTGTATTGTTGGACATTAATTTTGCAATGGTAGTCGCATAAACAGACACAGGTGTTATGGCTCAAGCCAAATTTGAAGATCTTCGTACATGTTTACGATGTTTACAGCCAGATATTATTGACATAACAATCATGCCTTAGGTGTAAATCGTTTGAAATTTTATGAAGGATAATAATAAATAAAATATGAAAATGATACTAACACATTGTACAATTTTCTGCAAACAAAGTTGGTCTCGATTAACTACCTCATTACTTTGTGCTGGGTCAAATAAAAAAAGCTCATCTTGCTAGTATTGATTTGAAAAGCGTCTCAGCTTTGGTGGTGCATGTGTGTGTATTTTACTTTTTTGTGGTAGTATTGTTTCACCCTTTCATTGCCAATCGGAGGATATGTATGCTAGGGAGTTTCTGTCTTATTGCTAATATCTTACATTGACAGTTCTCTTTGGAATATATTTTACAGGTCCTTTTTTTTTTGGGGGGGGGGGGGGGGGGAGGTTCCCCTCTTTTGAAGCCCCCTTTCTCCTTTATTTTTGTGGAAGTCATTTCCTTCTTCACCGCTCTCGTCACTAAATGACTATTACCATTATGTAAATCTACGCCATGACTTTCATAATCGGAGATTATTTTGTCCAGAGCTTCACTAACCAATACCTTTTGACGTTGAAGAAATTGAAGATAAAGTAAAATTATTATTTATTTATTATAATTATTATGCGCTTCTCAAATAATTTAAGGGCCACCCGTATTCTCTAAGTCTGAATGATTTTAAAATTACTCTCAAACAGCCGGCTGTGGGTTCCCAAATATGAGTTGATTCGTTATCCTAAGTCTAATTTGATTTAAAAGAATTAAGACAAAAAACATCTTTAAGTTTACTAATACCATCGTCTATAATTTGCTTGAATTGTGATTCATGAGTAGGAACAAGAGCAAAAACTCACAGCCCAATGCATTCAGCAGTATTATGATGTATATGGGATAGAAATCTAAACTTATTGAATCCTACGATGTATTTGGGTACAAATATGAACCTATTGAATCCTATGATGTATTTGGATAGAAATCAAATCTGAACTTATTGAATCTGCCATCTGGGTCTGTGACGGAGTTGAATTTTGTCATTTAAGAACATGCTAGAATCATGTCAGTGTTGTATTCAGAAGTTAGCTCAAATTTAATATCATGTAAACCATTTGATGCTACGATTTATGAGCATAAAATTGTCTTTAATGTCATACATGGAACAGGGAGTATTGTGTAACGAAGTACACGTAATTAGATCTGTATGATTCTGGGTGTCTTGTACAAGCTTTCCGCCCAAAGGGCACTGTGGAGAAAAAGCAAGAATCTTCCCCGTCTAAAACCCGTCTTGACGTTTGATTTCGAGATAAAGTAGTCATTGTTGCTGAATAGAATGGCATCTCTGTCGTCCCTTCGTCTGTGAATGGCATTGGTGTGTTTATTATTCCCATCGTTAACTTATTCTCTGCTTGTGCCATTGAAGTTAAACAGAAAGGAGAGGATCATCACCGTCATTAATTTATTTTGAACATTTCCCACTGTATACTATTAAGTCTGCTATTGGCTCATTGATAACAAAAGAGCTGAATTTTCTTGTAAAAATGGTGTCTTAACATTGTCTCAGTATTGATCTTATGTCTATAGATAGAGGATATTTTTTTTTATATAATAACTTTGAGATTGATGATGTTTAAAACTGTCAAACAAACTGGTCATGTTCAAGTGGCAGAAGCTAAGTCCATGCGTGTTTCTATTTTAATTTTAATGCCCTTTTTATTTTCACATCTGAATCTGTACATGAATTATAATGTGGGTTCCACGTTTTGTAAATTTTCATTTCTTTCATCTGATGATATAAGGAAGAATAGGGGAATTTTTCTCTCTTTGAGAATTTTATTATGTGTGGGAAATTTGTCTATGGATCAAACTGAAAAATATCTTATGTTTTTATTTTTTTGGTTTGGATTTTTTTTTTCAGAAGAAAAAGCTCACTGAATTTATTAAAACTATGGTATTTAAAAAAATTAGGTATCAGTCCCAAAAAATAAGTATTTGTACATTCAGCCATTCGCTCCAACAGATCTGCCTTTATTCATGCTGTGCACAATGAGGCAAACTATTTGACAGATTTTTAAAGTTAAAGATGAAACTGCTTTTTAAGAATTCATAAGAAAGTTGTGTTGCAGGCACAAGGGTATTAAGATGCAAAGAAAGATAAATTGAATGAAAGATGAGAGATGGGACTAGAAACTTAGATGTGATGGGTGTGTCTGTGGGGTAAGAATATTATATCAGCTCTTGGCTGTGTGTGTGCGTGTGGGGTTTTTTGTTTGTTTGTTGGGTTTTTTTAGTTGTTTTTTTTTCTTTTGCATTATTCATGTTAATTTGCTTCATGGGTCTTCATAATTCTTTTGTGGGTACATTCGCCTGGTTTGCCCGTCTGAATTGTGTAGTGAAAAAAATTGCCTTGCGAGTTGCTCAAGGCTCATGAATGGTGTCCTGAAATTAGCTTGTTTGGCGTTTTCCATTTCTCAAATCAGATTTCATTTATTTTATCGGTCATCTCACGAAGTGTCATATCTTCAAATTTGCCCTTTCACGCTAGAGAGTTTTATGGTTTTGGCCAATTTGGTTTTTGCTCACTTCGCCGCAACAAGACGATCTCACAACTCGAAAATTAGTGGAGAAAGGCTGATACTGATATGGCTTTGGCGCTTTGAGGGAGGTAGACCTCGTCCCGCTGAACAGCATGCTATAAATAACTCAAAATTGACAAAATTGCAGATACAACACTTCCTGAGATGACCGATGATTTATGCATTGCCTGATAATTTTTTTTTCAATTTAATCTCCATTTTTCACATTGTTGAGTGTAGTTTGCTTAACTTATTGCTGATTTTAATGTTTTATTTAGAATGTAATAATATTGTTATAAATATGTCAAGCCTAGTCAGATATGGTTGTACTATTTATTTGTATCGCTGTATTGGCTATACTTTAGAATGTAAGGAGTTTATACACACACACACACACACCCAAACACACACATATATACATATGATCTAGTATGTAAATAATATATATAATATAATAATTTTATCTTTTTATTTGTTCCCATTGCTAAATTATTTGTCTTTAGGCATACCAGTACACATGATTTAGGATGCATTGTTTTCATTGATCTGGAACTGGAAAGTTTGTTTCTTTGTGGTGCTTGGTCAGTGCTTAGATCTCCTCAGCACATTTAACCCTTTCAATGCCAATCAGCCAATCAGCAGTACAATAACATTCTTGCACTTGCAGATGGTTGAACCAGAGGCAATTAAATGCAATATCATAAGGAGAAACATTTTAAAATATTTCAACATTATGGAAATATCGTTTTACCTGGTTGTATCCTATGAAATCCTAATGGAAACAATCAACAGCTGCTTCATGTTTGAATCTAATGTAGAAAGAGTTAAGCATCATCTCATTGAAAGTATATATATATATATAACCCCCCAAAAAAGTCATATGCTGGAAGATTTGTGTCATAGAGTATAGAGACAGTTGGTAGGTATGGTTTTCTCCGTGGTTGTGTGTGTGTGTGTGTATGTTTGCCCAGTGGTACTCTTAGTGGTACAGTACATGTATCGCTGTGTCTGTTGTAGATCAGGAAATCGTCCGAGTTGCGGTTTTAGCAGTTTTAGTTTGAAATACTATGTCTCTCTTTGTCCATCATATGTCGCGGCGTCTTTTTCCTTTCTACTTTCTCTGTTCCAAGTCTTGGTACAATCTAACTTGTGTTGTTGTTGAGCAGTTTGAGGGGTTTAGGTGCTCTGTATATTTTTTTTATTATAAATACATTGCCAGTATTTAATTGTGTGGACACATCCATGCACAGGCATGCTTAGTCACTTTGTCTAGGCATAAAGCCGAACCTCTGAAATTTAAGACTCTAAAGCAACAGCGCTAGAGGCCATTAGGTCTGGCAAGGAGATTTTAGATAACCAGCTGTATGAAGGCCTGTTGTATTCAGCCTGTTGTATTCAGCGCAACTAAATGAAGCTGTAAGCAGGGCCACTTTTTTGTCCCTCCGCCTGCTGCCAAACTAGTTTTAGTCTTGATGGCTGACAAGCTCAGCTGAATATTCTTGTCAACGCGCCTTAAATAAAAGTACTTTATCATTCTAGTATTTTGATTTTAAACAACTATTATGATAAGAGTATTATTTTCAAAGCTCGGCTTTTCTTGGTTGCCAGATGCAGTTGACTGGTGGAAAACTATCACTATGCAGTATGTATTGAGTCAGTGATCATACATTGAGCCACAATAGCACCTGGAGAGCGAAGCAATTATAATATTCATATATACAGTGTAGCACGCATTCGTCGAACTCGTTGGGACAGCAGAAACAGTTCGAGGAATCCGTGATTCGAGCAATACGTGAAACACTATATGACATGGGACTAGCCCTATAGGATATTATTGTAGTTATGTCCCTTGCTGTCTGAACTCGGGCAAAGCCAGTGCCTTTCTTAGCCTATTTCCAATGTTTCCATCGCCATGAGACCTCTTTATTCAATTGGTTTTGTCTGTTGTTTGTTTGTTTGTTTGTTTGTTTTGTTTGATCTTCTTTGTATACGTTCGGAAGAGACTGAGACGATGACTATATTATATCGTGGCAAAGAGCAATGTAAAACATGTACCTACTAACAATTGCCTACAGCTAACCAAGGCCTAATGTGTAGAGCCGCCCCCCTCCCCCCTTCCCCACTCACCTACGTGCCAATGGAACAGGGCCAGGACTAGTGCCTCACCCCAAGCCTGGCCTGATGAAATTTTTGCCCCTACACATTGAGTCCCCAGCCCAGGATATTTTCCCGCGCCATTGAGGATGTAAATTTCCGCTGAGGCTAGCTGAATCTTTTGAGCTGTCCACTCGACTTCTGAGCCAACAATTTACATTTTGTCTAGATTTTCTTAATCATTTTCACTTGATTACAGGTTTTATTATTTCTGAGGAAAATGTCGTGTGAATATGAAAGAGGTGTTTATGGTACAATTGCTTATGCTTTGCTACGAAGAAAAAAGAAATCAAGGGCCAATGCAAAAAGGTACTGGACAAAGCAGTGGCTTCTTGATCGAAACATATTCACCCACACCAACTTGCTAAATGAGTTGAGGGTCTACCCGAGTGAATTTCATGGAATGCACTTAAATTATTTATGCACTTTATACCTTACATGATTTATCATACTTGTTGCTGCGGTTATTACTATTATTATAATAAGCATTATTACTATTGCAATTATCATC
>JBCHJU010008126.1:0-12244 GCA_039654505.1 Plocamopherus imperialis | reverse complement strand
ACCGTCAGCAACAAGAGCGTAAACAACAAACACCGTCAACTACAACACCGTCAACAACAAAACCGTCAACAACAACACCGTCAGCAACAAACACCGTCAGCAACAAACACCTTCAGCAACAACACCGTCAGCAACACCGTCAACAACACCGTCAGCTACAACACCGTCAACAACAACACCGTCAACAACAAACACCGTCAGCAACAAACACCGTCAACAACAAACACCGTCAACAACACGGTCAGCAACAAACACCGTCAGCAACAAACACCGTCAGCAACACCGTCAACAACAAACACCGTCAGCAACACCGTCAACAACAAACACCGTCAAAAGCAAATAACGTCAACAACAAACACCGTCAACAACAAAACCGTCAACAACAAACATCGTCAAAAACAAACACCGTCAACAACAAAACCGTCAACAACAAACACCGTCAACAACAAACACCGTCAGCAACAAGAGCGTAAACAACAAACACCGTCAACTACAACACCGTCAACAACAAAACCGTCAACAACAACAACAACGTCAACAACAAACACCGTCAACAACAACACCGTCAACAACAAGCACCGTCAGCAACAAAGCCCGTTAGCAATAAACACCGTCAACAACAAACATCGTCAACAACAAACACCGTCAGCAACAAACACCGTCAGAAAAATCGTCAGCAACAACAACGTTAGCAACTACACCGTCACCAACAACACCGTCACCAACAACACCGTCAACAACACCGTCAGCAACAACAACGTCAGCAACAACACCGTCAGCAACAACACCGTCAGCAACTTCACCGTCACCAACAATAGTGTCAACAACACCATCAGGAACAAAACTATAAACAACACCGTCAGAAACAACACCGTAAGAAGCAACAACGAAGTTAGCAACACGATAAGCAAAAGCGCTGTCAAACACGCCGTTGGCAACAACACTGTCAAAATAACACGGTCAGCATCAACACTGTCAGCAACAACACAATCAACAAAAAGACTGTCAGCAACGACACTGTCAGGAACAACACTGTGAAGAGCACCGTCAGCAATAACACTGTCAACAACACCGCCAGCAACAACGCCACTCAACAACACCGACTGCAACAAGACTGTCAGCAAAAACACCGTCAACAACAACACTGTCAGTAACAAGCCCGTTAAGAACACCGTCAGCAACAACAACGACAGCAACAACACTGCCAACAACACCGTCAGCAACATCGCCTCTCAAGAACACCGTCAGCAACAACGTTGTCAACAAGACCGTAAGCAAAAACATTGTCAACAACACCGTCACCATCAACACAGTCAACAACACCGTAAGCAACAACACTCTCAACAACACACACCTTCAGTCACAACTCTTTGAACAACACCGTAAACAACAGCACCCTCGGGAACAACATTGTCAACAACACTGTCAGCAACAACTGTTTTAACAACAGCGTATGCGGCAAAACCGTCAGCAACACAAATGTCAACAGCACTGTCAGCAACAACTGTGTTAACAACACCGTAAGCAGCAAAACCGCCAACAAGACCTTCAGTAACAACACTTTGAACAAGACCGTAAGCAAAAGCACCGTAAGCAAAAAACTCGTCACCAACACCAATGTCAACAACACTGGCAGCAACAACTCTGTCAACACCACCGTCAGCAAAAACACCGTCAATAACACCGTAAGCAAAAACACCCGCACTAACAACACTCCACAACACAATCAATAGCAAAACTATCAACAGCACCATCAGTAGTAACACTGTAAACAACACCGTAAGCAACAATACTGTAAAAATACCCTCAGCTATATCACTGTCAGCAAGAACACCGTCAACAACAACACTGCCAGCAGCAACACCGTCAACAACACCATCAGCAACAACACTGTCATCAAATCAGTCACCAACAGCGCCCATCTACAACTCTGTCAACACCGTCAACAAAAACACATTCAGCAACAACACCGTGAACAACATCGTCAGCAACAGCACCGTCGAAAACAACGTCATCGACAACAAAGTCAAAAAAACTGTCAACAACACTGTCAACAAAAAAATAAGCAACAACTCTGTCAACAAGACCGTCAGCACCATCACTGTCAGAAACTACACGGTCAACAACAACACTATCAGCAACAATTCCGTCACCAACAACACTGTCAGCAAAAACACCGTCAACAACAACACTTTCGGCAACAACAACGTCTAGAACACTGTCAGCTAAAAAACTGTAAACGACACCGTCAGGAACAACACCTTAACAACACCGTCAGAAAAAAAAACGCTGTCAACAACATCGTCAGCAACAACATTGTGAACAGCACCTTACACCGTTAGCAAGAACATTGTCGACAACACCGTAAACAACAAACAGTGTCAACAAAACTGTCAGTAACATCAAGGCCAACAATACCCTAAGCAACAACCCGTCAGCAACAACGCCGTCAACAACACCTTCAAGAACACACTGTCAGCAACAACACCGTCAAGAACACAATTAGCAACAACACTATCAACAATACCGTTGAGAACACAGGGGTAACACCACCAACAAAACCGTCGAGAACACGGTCAGCAACAATAAAGGTGTTGTCAGCAACATAACTGTCAGCAACAACACCGTCAACCACATCACTGTCATGAACAATACCGTCAACAACACCGTCAGCAACAACACTGTCAACAACAACCCTGTCAGCAACAACACCGTAAGCAAAAACACTGTCAACAACACCGTCAGCAACAATACCATCATGAACACTGTCAACAACACAGTAAGCAACAACACCGTCAGGAACACTGTCAGCAACAACATCGTAAGCAACAAAACGGTCAAGAACGCTTTCAGCAACAACACTGTAAGGAACAACACTGTCAACAACACCGTAAGCAACAAAACCATCAGCAACAACACAATCATCAACACCGTCAAAAATAACACTGCCATCAACACAGTCAGGTATAATACCGTCAACAACACTGTCAGCAACAGCACCGTGAGCAACAAAACCGTCAAAAACAACGTCAGCAATAAGACTGTAAAAACACAGTCAGCAACAATGGCTCTCAACAGCACAGTCATCAACAACAACAGTGTCAACAAAACCATCGGCAACAACACCATCAGCAACAACACTGTCAACAACCCTGTCAGCAACAACACCGTCAAGAACAGTGTCAGGAAAAACACTGTCAACAACACCGTCAACCACAACACTGTCAACAACAACACTGTCAACAACACTGTCAACAACGACACTGTCAACAACGCCGTCAACAAAATAACTGTCAACAACATCGTAAGCAACAACACCGTTAACAAGGAGAATGTCAACAACACCGTCAGCAACAATACTATCAACAACACCGTCAGCAACAACCGTCAGCAACAACAGTCAACAACAATAATGTCAACAACACTATCAGCAACAACACTATCAACAACACCGTCAGCAACAACCGTCAGCAACAACAGTCAACAACAATAATGTCAACAACACTATCAGCAATAACACTGCAAACAACGTTGTTAACAACAACACTGTCAACAACACCGTCAGCCACAACACTGTCGACAACAACACCGTCTACAATACCGTCAGCAACGACAGTGTCAACAACAGTACTATCAATAACAACATCAGCAACATCACTGAGAGCAACAACACTGTCAAAACACCGACAGCAACAACACTGCCAGGAACACAGTCAGCAACTACATTGTCAACAACACCGTCACCAACAACACCGTCAACAACACCGTCATCAACGATACTGTCAAAAATACTGTCATCAACAACACCATCAGCAACAATACAGTCAACAACACTGTTAGCAACAACACAGTCAGCAACAACACCGCCAACAACACCGTCCGCAACGACACTGTCAAGAACACCGTCCGCAACGGCACTGTCAACGAAAACATTGTGAACAACAACTTCAGCATAACCATTCTCAAAAACAAAGTAAGGAACAATACTGTCAACAAAACCGTCAGCAACAACGCCTCTCAAAAGCACCTTCGGCAACAACGCCTCTCAGAAACACCGTGAGCAACAAAACTTTTAAAATCAACGTCAGCAACACTCTCAACAGCACCACTGTCAGCAACAACACCGTCAACAACACTGTCATCGACAACAGACTAAGCACCAACACTGTCAGTTACAATATCATAAATCAAAAATACTGTCAGCAACAACACTGTCAACAAATCTGTCAACGACAACACTGTCAACAACACTGTCAGCGACAACACTGTCAGCAACAACACCGTGAACAATAACAACAACAACAAAAACAACAACAGCACTATCAGGTCCGTCAAAAACACCGTCACCAACAACTCTGTGAGGAACACAGTAAGCAAAAGCCAACAACGTCAGCAACAACACCTCTTAAAAACACCGTCAGCAACAAAACCGTAAGCAACACTGTCAGAAAAAAAAAAAACACACTGTCAACAACACCGCCAGCAACAACACTCTCAACAACAACACTGTGAACAACGCCGTGAGCAATAAAACTGTCAAAAACAACGTCAGAAAGAACACTGCCAACAGCACTGCCATCAAAAACACTATCAACAACAACATTGTTAAAAAACACCGTCAGTCACAACACCGTCCACAACAACAACTCTTGCAACAGCACCTTCAGCAATAACAATATCAAAACCACAGTCAGCTCCAATACCGTCGGCAAAAACACTGTCAACAACACATTCAGCAACAACACTGTCCACAACACCGTCAGCAACAACACCGACACCAACAAAAAAAGTCAACAACATTGTCAACAACATCGCCAGTAGCGGCAGTTAAAAAAAAAAAAACAACCTCACTGTCATCAACAACACCGTCAAAAACAGCATTGTCAGCAACAACACCGTCAAGAACACAGTCAGTAACAACATTAACAACACCGTCAGCACCAATGCCTCTGAACAACAACGTCAGCAACAACACTGTCAAAAAGACTGTCATCAACATAACTGTCAGCAACACCACCGTAAAGAACAATACTGTCACCAATACCTTCAGCAACGATACTGTCAACAAGGCTGTCAGCAACGACAGTGTCAACAAGGCCGTCAGCAACAACACTATCAACAACAATGCCGGTGACACCACTGTCAACAACACCGCCAGGAACTACAGCGTCATGAACACTGTCAGCAACTACCCATAAGCAACAACACTGTCAACAACAAACCCGTAAGAAATGGCATGGCCAGCAACAACACTGTCAACAACAACACCGATAGCAACATCACTGTCAGCAACAACACCGATAGCAACATCATTGTCAGCAACAACACCGATAGCAACATCATTGTCAGCAACACCACCGATAGCACCATCACTGTCAGCAACACCACCGATAGCAACATCACTGTCAGCAACACAGATATGAACTACGCCTCTCAACAACACCGTCAGCTACAAAACTGTGAGCACCAACACCGTAAACAACAGCATCAGGAACAACACTGTCAACAACACTGACAGCAACACTGTCAACAGCACTGTCAACCATACTGTCAACAACATTGTCAACAATAACACTGTCAACAACAATGTCAACAAGACTGTCAACAATAACACTGTCAACAACACTGTCAGCAACACTGTCAACAACATTTCAGCAACAACACTGTCAACAACACTGCCAGCAACAACACTGTCAACAATAACACTGTAAACAACACTGTCAACAACACTGTCAACAACAACACAATCAGCAACACTGTCAACAATAACACTGTCAGCAACAACACTGTCAACAACACTGTCAGCAACAATGTCAGCAAAAACACTGTCAATAACACTGTCAGCAACACTGTCAACAACAACAACACTGTCAACACCAACACCGTCAACAAAAGCGTCAGCAACAACACTGTCAGCAACAACACTTTCAACACTAAAACTGTCAACAACCCTGCCAGCAACAAGACTGTCAACACCAACACCATCCACAACAGCCTCAGCAACAACACTGTCAGCAAGAACACTGTCAACGACAACACCGTAAACAAACAAAAAAATGTAAACAACAACACCGTAAACAACAACACTGTCAGTAACAACATCGTAAAAAACAACTCTGTCAGTAACAACACCGCAAAAAACCTCGAAATCTACAACACCATAAACAACAACACTACCAGCAACAACACTGTAAACAACAAAACTGTCAGCAACAACACCGTAAACAACAACACTGTAAACAAAAACACAATAAACAACAACACCAAAAACAACAATCCAGTTAACAACAAAACCGTCAACAACAACACCGTAAACAAAAACACCGTAAACAACAACACCGTAAACAACAACACCATAAACAACAACACATAAACAACGACACCAAAAAAAACAATACAGTAAACAACAACACTGTCAGCAAAAACACTATCAGCAACAACACCGTAAAAACAACACTGTAAACAACAACACCGTAAACAACAAAACCGTAAAGAACAACACCGTAAACCACAACACCATAAACAACAATCCAGTAAACAACAAAACCATAAACAACAACACCGTAAACAACAACACCGTAAACAACAACACAATAAACAACACCACCGTAAACAACAACACCGTAAACAACAACACCATAAACAACAACACCGTAAGCAACAACATCATAAACAACAACACCGTAAACAACAACACCATAAACAACAACACCGTAAACAACAACACCGTAAACAACAACACCATAAACAACAATCCAGTAAACAACAACTCTGTAAACAACAACACCATAAACAACAACACCGTAAACAACAACGCCATAAACAACTACACCGTAAACAACAACACCGTAAACAACAAAACCGTAAACAGCAACAACGTAAACAACAACACCATAAACAACAACACCATAAACAACAACACCGTAAACAACAACACCGTTAACAACAACACCATAAACAACAATCCAGTAAACAACAACACCATAAACAACAACACAGTAAACAACAAGAACGTAAACAACAACACCGTAAACAACAACACCGTAAACAACAACACTTACTTACTTGCTTACTTAGGTTGTAGCTTCGCAGAGTAAAGACCATCGACTACACTTCGCCAACTCACTCGATTCTTAGCTTCTCTCGCTGCTCCCGTCCAGTTGGTGCCCTGTTGTGTCAGATGCCTCCGCGTCTCGGCTCCAGGCATTACGAGGCCGAAGCGGATTCCAGTTCAGGGCTTGGTGTGTTGGTACTGGATATAGATTTCCGGAGGGTGTCTCCGAGCCAGCCCCAATTCCTCCGCAGAATCTGTTTGTCCACTGTGTTCCTGTCCTGCTCTCTCCCACAGTTCTTCTTTCCTGTTCTTTTCCGGCCATCTTATGCCCTAACTGCGTCTAAGACAGGTGTTAAAGAACGTCTTGATCTTCTTAAGCGTTGTTTGCGCCGTTCGCATCTATAAAGCAAAACATACTTTACGGTGGAGTTTCGTCTTAATGCTAATATTCATGGCTGTCCAGATTTTCCTCAGCATGACAAATGTTGCTCTTGCTTTTTCCAATTCTTGCTGTGACATCTTGATCTGTACCCCCTTGCCTGTTGATCACAGTAGACATTTTAACCTCTCTAATGGGTTTCCATCGACTTTGACTGGAATACTGGCATTTGCATTTATCTTCATCAATTCTGTCTTCCTTCTGTTGATCTTAAGTCCTGTCTTGGCTGATGTTCTTTCCAGGCGAGAGGTCTTGTCCTGCATCTGATTGCAGTTGTGTGACAAAAGTGCCAGGTCACCGGCAAAGTCGAGGTCGTCCAGCTTTGTCATAAGTGTCTATTGTATTCCGTTGTTCCTGCCTGCTGTTGTGGTCTTACTGATCCAGTCGATGGCTAGGAGGAAAAGGAACGGTGATAATAGGCAGCCCTGGCAAACTCCAGTCTTCACCTCAAAACTGTCAGACAACTGACCCGAATGAGCAAATTTGCAGTTCTTCTTCTTCTTCGGCCTTTTACTTCACGACTACACATAAAGACCAGTTTCAATTCTGAAGGTAGTGGTCTTGACTAGTTCATTCACTGGACAGACCGTGTAGTTTCGTGTTAAAGTCTGTCTCCACAGTCCAGTGATTGTTCCTGATGTTGTCATACAGTTTGCAGTTCATGTCCTGGTAGGTGCAGCGTATAATGGAAATGGACTTGTAAGGAATTCCGTAATGTCACAGCAGTGGCGACGCAATCAAACACCTTCTAATAATCTATGAAGGTGATATAGAGAGAGGTGCTCCACACGATGACCAACAAAACCATGAGCAACAACACCGTCAGCACCAAGACCATCAGCAACAGGACCATGAGCAACAACACCGTCAGCAACAACACCGTACAAACAACACTGTCAGCAACAACACCGTACAAACAACACTGTCAGCAACCAAACTGTCAGCAACAACACTGTTAACAGCACCGTAAACAAGAACATGGTGAGATACACAATAAGCAAAAACACAATCAAGAACACCGTCAGACACAACAATATCTACAACACCGTAAGGAAAAAAAACTGTCAATAACACGTCAGCAACAACACCTTAACAACACCGTCAGCAAAATCACTGTCAACAACACTGTCACCACCAACATTGTCAACAACACCTTCAAGAAAAACATTGTCAACAACACCGTCAGCAACAACACTGTCAACAACACCGTCACCAACAACTCTGTAAACAACACCGTCAACAACAACACTATCAACAACACCGTCAGCAACAACCGTCAAGAACACCGTCAGAAACAACAATATCTACAACACCGTCAGCAACAATAGTGTCAACAACACCAACAACAACAAAACTATCAACAAGACCATCGGCAACAACACTGTAAACAACACCGTATGCAGGAACATGGTGAGAAACACAATAAGCAAAAAACACCACGAGCAAAGTCACTGTCAGCAACAACACCTTCAAGAACAACACTGTCAGCAACAACACCGTCAAGACCACAGTCAACAACAACACCTTAAAAAAAAAAACAACAAAAAAACGTCCAGAACACGATCAGCAACAACACAGGTGTTGTCAGCAACATAACTGCCTGCAACAACACCGTCAACCACAACACTGTCATGAACAATACCGTCAACAACATCCCTGTCAGCAACAACACCGTAAGCAAAAACACCGTCAACAACACCGACAGCAACAATACCGTCAAGAACAATGTACGCAACAACACTGGCAACAACACAGTAAGCAACAACACTGTCGACAACACCGCAAGCAACAACACTGTCAACAACACCGCAAGCAACAAAACCGTCAGCAACAACACAGTCAACAACACCGTCAGTAACAACACTGCCATCAAAACGGTCAGATATAATACCGTCAACAACACCGTCAAAAACAACGTCAGCAATAAGACAATGCCTCTCAACAGCACAGTCATCAACAACAGTGTCAACAACACCGTTAACAAGGATACTGTCAACAACACCGTCAGCAACAACACTGTCAACAACACCGTCAGCATTAAACGTCAGCAACAACACTCAACAACAACAATGTTAACAACACTATCAGCAATAACACTGCAAACAACACTGTAAGCAACAATACCATGAGCAACAAGACCATAAGCAACAACACCGTTAGCAAGGGGACCATGAGCAACAACACCGTCAGCAACAACACTGTCAGCAACAACACCATCAGCACCAACGCTGAAAACTAAAACAACATTGTCAACAACAACACTATACCGACAACACCATGAGCAACAACATCGTCAGCAACAAAACCGTAAACAACAATACTGTCAGCAACAACTTCGTACCAACAACACCATGCGCAACAACATCGTCAGCAACAACACCGTAAGCAAAAACAGTGTCAGCAACAACCCGTAAACAACAACACTGTCGGCAACTGTCAGCAAAACACTATACCAACAACACCATGAGCAACAACATCGTCAGCAACAAAACCGTAAACAACAACACTGTCAGCAACAAAACCGCAAACAACAACACTGTCAGCAACTAAACCGCAAACAACAACACTGTCAGCAACTAAACCGTAAACAACAACACTGTCAGCAACAAAACCGTAAACAACAACACTGTCAGCAACAACTTCGTACCAACAACACCATGAGCAACAGCATCATCAGCAATAACACCGTACAAACATAATCATGATTATCCACAAAGTTAGCAACAATACCATACCAACAACATGGTAAGCAACAACGCCGTCAGCAACAACACTGTCAGCAACAGGAATGTAAGCAACAACACCATACCAACAACACCGTCAGTAATAACGCCGTACCAACAACATCTCACCAACACCTTATGAACATCATCATCACCAATATCACCGTACCAAAATCACCATAGGCAGCAACAACACCGTAACCAACAACACTGCAGCGACAACACCGTGTCAAAAACACAGTCCAGCATCACCGTCAGGAACAACACAGTCAGCCTTAAGACCGTACCAACAACACCGTCAGCAGCAACAACGTACCAACAAAACCGTAAGCAGCAACAACGTACCAACAACACCGTTACTGAAAACACCGTATCTACAACACCGTAAGCAACGACAACGTACCGACAGCCCCGTCAGCAAGAACACGGTACCAACAACCCAGTTACCAACAACACTGTCAGTAACAACACCGTCAGCAACAGCAACGTCACCAAAAAAAAAAAAAAAACAACAACAAAAAAAAAACAACATACCAACAACACCGTCAGCACCAACAAAGTACCAACATCGTACTCAGAAACAACACCGCACGAATAAAACAGTCAACGACAACACCGTCAGGAACATCACCGGCAGCAACAAAACAGTCAGCAATAATACAGTCACCAACATCACTCTGAGCAACAACACCATCAGCAACAAGACCTTCATCAACAACACTCTCAGAAACAACACAGTCAGCAACGACACCGTCAGTAACAAGACTGTGAGCAACAACACTCTCAGCAACAACACCAAATCAACATCACCGTCACTAACAAGACCGACAACAACAACACCTTCATCGACAAGACTGTCAACAACAACACCTTCATCAACAAAACCAACACCGTCACCAATAAAACCGTACCAATACTGTATCAAAAACACTGCAATCAACAAGAGTACTGATAGCAACACCGTCACCAACAGCACAGTACAAACAAAACCTTCACCACGAACATCAAACCAACAGCACCTTCACCAACAACAGCACCATCACCCCACAACACCGTACCAATAACATTGTCATCTATATCTATACCAAAACAACACCGTCACATAAACAACATAACTAACAACACCTTGACCAATAATACCGTCACGAACAACTCCGATACCAGCAGCACTGCACGAACAAACCCTTCACCAACACCACCGTCACTAATCACGCCGTACCAACGACATCGTCGCAAACAACATCATTACCAAAATCACATTCACCAACAACACCCTTACCAAGAATACCGTCACCAACACCACCGTCATCAACACCACCGTCACCGACAACAACGTCGCCAAAGACACCATCACCAACAACACCTTCAACAACCCTTCACAAAAAACACAGGCGCCAACAAAACCGTTCCAACAAAACCGCACCAACGACACTGTAACAACAGCATCTTCACCAGAAACACCGTCGCCAAAAACACTTTCACCCAAGTCACCAGCAACAACAAAACCTTCATCAACACCACAATTGATAAAAAAAAACCAGCTACCTATAACACCGTTGCAAACAACCGTCATCAACACCACCTTTCAAACAACAACACTTCACCAGCAAGTGCGTGCAAACAACACCTCTACCAACAATACTGTACCAACAACACGTCCACCAACATATCGTACCAACAAAACCTTCACCAACAACACCACCACAAACTACTAAGCCGTCGATAAGAAGAACGTCGCCAACAAGACCCTCGCAAGCGACACAGCACCAACAAAATCTTCACCAACAACATCAATACCTTCACCAAGAACACCGCCACCGGAAACTCCTTACCAACAACACCCTCGCCAAAAACACCGTGCCAACAACATCTTCACCGACAACATCACCTTCATCAACAATACCTTCACCAACAACGCTTTCACCAACATCACCTTCACCACCAACATCGTACCAACAACATTGCTGTCTACAACTACAAATTCACCAACAAAACGGTCGCCAGCAACACCGTCGACAACAACAGCGT
>JBCHJU010008016.1:0-12249 GCA_039654505.1 Plocamopherus imperialis | reverse complement strand
GGGAAAGAGATGGGGCTAGAATAAAGCATTGACAAATCGTATGTTCTAGGTTACCACTACCATCGGACCTCGTCACTGAAATGTGTTTGGTTGGTATAGGCCTAATCTATGTACTATGAACATTTTGAGCGCCTTTTCTTACGGTACAGGTGTCCCAGTTTTGAATATTCTTCATGTGTTTTATTTTTGGTTCAATGTGAACATTATTTATTTAGTTATTATTTTTCTTTCCCTTTAATTCAAAACTGTGACTTCAAATGAACTTTAAAAAGTGTATTGTACTTATTCAAGAGTTATGCCCCCTGAAAACATGGGGCTATTTTTAGCTAAATCTGGCTTGCAAAGAGGAGAGGTCATAGGAGTAAATTTCATCTCTAACATCTGATTTTGATATGATAGAGCCATGCTATTTGTTTTTTTTTTAATGAATAGGGTTTGTACCGTTATACTTTATATTAGTTCATGTCCCGTTATGTTACGTATATTGTCGTAGTTGTACTTATATATTTACCGTGAAATTTCTCTGATTCAATTCTTTTATGTATGTTCAGAGACGAATCCCTCATCTGTTTGTATTCAATAAAACGATGTTCACTAAAACAGAGGAGTTCTTCTTTAGGGTTCATGTCCCTGCTGTGATGTATGTTTTCTGAAAAATCTTTCTTGTCATTTTCAAAGTGGCTGAGTAGATCTACAGTGATGTGCGAAAATTCCAGCCCCGGAGCTCACAAGCACCAAAGTTTTTAAAGAAAGGATTCAGACAGAAAATTTAAAATGGACTGTATTCAACTATGGAAAATGTATACATATTATAAATTTGTGAATTTTTAATATGATTTAAGATCAAAATTGGGAGAGTTTTTTCTTTTTTCTGGTTCACCTGAAATATACTATGCAAAATCATATTCAAACACACCTCTCAAGCAAAAAAACAACAAAAACTACTGCTGATTTCAATAATCGTTACGCTTACTGTCCCCTCCCTTAAAAAGAGGGGGGGTAGGGGGGGGGGAGTCAAATGTAGTCCACCCACAGAATATTTTCAAACCAAGGAAAATAAACAGAAATTATCAAATCAGCATCGATTCAAGTAAGACAACTCTCAAAACAAGTTCACACATTAACAGGTGCCCACATTACCATCTAGATTCAATAGGAATACCATCACACATTAATTCTTCAAAATAAATGTTTCTTCCTCTCTTTCTCTCGCACAAGTATGAAAAACACAGGGCAAAAGACTTCAAATCTTCAACAGCAAGAAATATAATTATAAATGATAAACAAATGCTTGGAAAAAAACAAAACATTCACAAAAAGGGATTGTTGTGTTCATTTATCACAATGTGAGTCATTGTGGCAAACCTTGTAACAGACAAATAATATATGCAAATGATGATGTAACAAATTAACAAGAGTAGTCATTTTCTTGGCTTCAAACAGTTCATCAAACTTTTTTCTTTTCTTTAAACATTTGTAACTTAATAACAAGGACAAAGTATTCAAATGAAGAGAGCGCAAAGGGAGAAAAACAAGGTAAAAAAAAAAAACAACAGAAGTAGTAAAAGTAAAAAACAAATCTAGTGATTGCTAAAGCGCGCTTCAATCAGAATTCAACATGAGGGGGGAGGGAAAAATAGTCAAGAGTAACAAACATTAAAGGCAATACTAAACACTTGTATTCGAGCCGAGGCATATAGAAAAACATTCACACAATCATACATGCTCAAATGTGACAAAAAACAAAACAGTTTCTAACTAGTATCCATGGCAATTACGTCAGCACCAGAGGTAACAGCATCCTTTTGGATTGCTTCATGCATTGATGCTAGGTCTGGTGTTGCCTTGATTTGGCTCATAAACTCATTCATCTGTGGGCTTTTGTCTGTAGACAACAGAAATAACATAATAATAAGTACTTTAAAAGCTAACGATTCCAACAAAGACAACTAGAGGAAAGGGTAGGGTGCTGCAATATTTGACACAGAGAGGATTTAACTCAAAACAGATATCATGAGAGCACCTGTACTTAACTAGCATACAACATTTCAAACACAAAATATTAAGAATCAACATCCATGACAGTAAAAATGAAATTCAGTCAGATTCAGCTGACTTATCATGAGAAGGAAGAGAAGAAAAAAAAATAGTCCAATCAATGAACCAAAACATACCAGCATCAGGGATATTCAGCAAAGCAATAACTGCTCTCAGTGCCGATCGTTTCAACTCCTCCTGTTTCTCATACTCCTGTTTAACAGAGTGGGCCTTGACTTTGGCTGTGCAGGTGGCTCTGATTGGTTCTACCAACCGGTCTAGTCCTGTTGAACAAAAACAGCATTTCATGCTGTGGTCAAATTTCTCACATGATGACATTAACATTTAAATATAAAATATAAAGCAAGAGGAAGAGGAGCATTGTGACCAGGATGACTGATAATGAGAATGACATTAAGATGATTTTATCTACTTTCTTTTGTGATTCCTGATAGAAAAAATCAAATTTTCGAAACTGAGCAGGGTGTCTGCCAAATCTACCCAAAAATTCCCCAGGGCTACTAGAAATTCTCCAGGGCCCCTTAGATGACCGGCCGGGGTCCAGGGACCGCACTGGCAGGAGTTTCCAGGGGGGCTCCTGCGTTTGAAATCAGAAAAAAGTGGGTTTAAAAATGTCAACAACAAAAAAAGACTCACATACCTAGTTACAAGTATTTTCAAAGCAATAGTATTGGCAAATTACACAAGGGGTCGTGTTTGAGAGGAACCAGCCAAGGCTTTCTCTTCACTTTGGCCTCAGCGGTCTTTAACTCTTGAGTGACTACTTTGAGCCTCTCCCTCAAGGCCAAACACTCAAGAAAAAAATAAGTGAGGTTGTCAGTTTTGATTGCAGCCTCTTCTTTCTTTTCAATCTGCCAGTTAAGACTTTTCATTGTAAGTTTTTAGGCGTTTCTGGGAAGACTGAAAAAGCAGAAGTTCTTCATTAGACTCCTCCCTCTTCTTTTTTTTTTCCATTCTTTTATGATATTCACTTTTGGATGCGTGCGAAGTCAGTGCAGACATGCCTATCTCCAATGAAAGCTATGAGGAAGAGGAAAGCATTTTACAATAAACACTACCGTACTTTGTTTGACAATGTGAAACTGTGGAATGGCCATTATTGTGATTTTTCTGATGTTCGTATTACATAATTATGTAATTCCCTTGGGTAAACTAAAAAATAGTGACATTGGGAACGAACCCACCCCCACAGACTTTTAAGAAAAAAAATCGATTTTTTTTTCCCTAGCATAAGCCGCTCCGGACAGCGCAATATGGGAGAGAGAAAAAATTTGTACATTTGCGTCCCTTGATTTGACTGCCTGGCCTGAAGCAGCCCGTTGATCACGCGATCTAACCCATTCGTATTTCCGCAGCCCTCGCGATCCTCACTGTTATCTTTCATGTCGCTTTATCCAGTCTTGAAAGCGACAGTCAAATGATCACATACCTTGCTTGGAAAAAACAGGTCCCGTTAGGCATCTTTAGATGATACTCGCCTTCCTAGATCTACATGTGTTTGCCTACGCCTAGAGTCTACACTTCACTAGATCTCCATCTACAATCTAGATCTAGATTTTCATGGCGTGTGTGAAATTGGGTGTGGCTATGAATGACAATTTGTCTCCCCTCGTTTTCAACAAACCCGTCCTGGGCTGGCAGACACCCTGAAACTGCCTCATCTCTAAATTAAGAGAATAATTCAATGAAAATTCTGTGTTCTATCAGGAGGAAATGAAAAAAGTTTTCATTTAATACCTACAAAAAACTTCTGTGTTCTATCAGCAGGAAATGAAAAAAGTTTTCATTTAATACCTACAAATAAAATTTATAAACTTCCACTATTTCATCACAGAAGGAACATTTTTTCATTTGGTTTTCAACAGCAGGTTACAAGAGCAGCACCATAAATAGAAGCATTAGAATTATTGTAAATAACCTTGCCCAGGCATAAGATCACAATGCTCAAAGCGAGTTTCTAAACCTCGCCCTTTCCTTATTCTTGTAGTAATCTCTCGCCATTTTTCTCTGTCTTTTGTGATCTTCTACAAGTCACTTTTTGAATGGACTTGTGGATGGTCAATACATGTAAGACCTCGAGTGAGCACAATTTGGAATCACGTTTATGTTTGTCCCCTGAATTTATTGCTCAATTGGATGAAAAAAAAAGCTTGCAATGCTTTATTGGCAGGAACTTCTCTGTCTCTTTCTAGGATGTGGCCAAAGACGTTCCATCAAGCTTCTAATATAACATTAGTAGTGATAGCAAAAGGGGCTTTTCCTGGCATTTTTTGTGGTGCATCTTATTTGTGATTTGACAAACTTTAAACAAATGTCAACATAAATAAATGAAAATGCTGAAAGATATTGAAAATCATGAATGTTAAAATCAGTAGCATTTTGCCTCAATGTGGTCAATCGTATAATGCTATAATGCTTTGCTTGTATTCTTAAAGAAAGGGGATTATGAATGCTCAATCACCAGCCTTTCCCCTATGATCTTCGCCACTTTTACTTAAATTCAAAGTACCGAACAGATCATAATACAGGAGGTTGATGAGCTTTTATGGCGGGAATCTAATCTTGTTCTCTTTTCCATTTAAACCACCAATGGTTCTCCTCACATGCACAAAGGCACATGGGACCTCACTGTTCCAACATTCCTTCTCTGATGGTACTAGGTGCTCATGTATCTAGCCTCCGTAGGTCAAAGAGGCAGCAAAACACTGAGAAATTCAGATATCAAATTCAGGCCTAGTCAGTATGCCCTACATAATGAGTGGTCCATGCTTCCTTGTTTTAGATTTGATTGCCTCAATACAACAGCACAATTAATATGTCAACATTAGAAACATAGAAATACATAGATAAAACAGTGTGTGTACTTTACTTTTAAGGAAAGCTTAACCAGTGTGTCCGTACCAAATAAGTTTAAATTGATACAAAACACTCACAACGAAAAAAGTGAGAATAAAAGAGAAATACTAAATATGTTGTTTAATGTAAGTCAACATACTTTGGAGAACAGCTGAAGGGCAGAGATGGGACAAGCGCACAAGCATCAAGTATGTCAACATCTTGATGTCATAATGGTCTTTGAGCCCATCCTCAACATGATTAAGGAACTCAAATATGTCCAGGCGACCCAGACAGGAATCCAGAAGTGTATACATGCATTCAAAAGCAGCCTGTCAAGATGAAGAACATTGCAAATTGACATTGTTTATATGGGGGGGGGGTGGGGGGGAAATCAAACATGATATTTCTCTATCAAACATGAAACCTTTCTGCCATATTGATTTTCCATAATTTAAGTTTTAAAATCATAGGTTGAAAAATCAATCTTGCAAACAATGTAAATGTTAAAAAATGGGTTTCCAAATAAAGGTGATTTACATTTTTTGTAACTCACTCTTCATTACTAATATACAGTGGAGTCCGCTTAAGATAAACACCGCTTAAGATAAATTTTGGGTTAAGCCAAACTTTGGATCAGAACCAATTTTGTCATGAGTGAGAGGGTGAGCAGTGTCCATTGGTGTGTAAGCATGCCAGAATGAATTTGTTAAACATGAAACGAGATACTATGAATAGATCTAATGAAAAAATCCAAAACAAAACAGAGAAAAAAAGAAAAAAATCCCACAATACATTGTCATGTAGATCTAGTATACAGTAGCACTGGTCCCTGATGACAGTGTGGGTAAACAAAGGGAATCTACTCTGTATTAAGAGGTTATTTCCCTTGATTTTAAGCTTTAATTTTTCTTGAAATGGTTAAGATAAACCTTGCTTAAGATAAACTCCTGGTTCAGTCCATAAGCAGTTTATCTTAGGCGGACTCTACTGTGTATGTACCAAAGGCCAATTTGTTCAATATAAAAGCTCAAATATTTACCTCAAAATTTTTTGTCATGCCCCCTAAGACATATCTCAACCTATTCTATGTAAAGATGGTAAACCTCAGAATCTGAACTCTCTAACATTGTATGCCATGCAGCTTTCTCTCAGCCAGAGAAGTTCATAACCTTCCCTGTTGACATATTTTGTATCATCCCCGCCCCCTTCCACCTCCCCTAAGTACCTTTCTGATGTCAAGTCCATCATCTAGTGTGTGTTTAAAGGGTCCCATTTCAACCTCTCTGATAAGCTCCCTCTGTGGAAAGGAGAAACGGGAAGTTAAAAAATAATCTCAGGTACCTGGATTCTCAGTCACTAAATCTGCAGTGCATGTATTGAAAGCCTAAGTTATAAAATATCACATGCCAATTCATAATTTTGAAAGTACTACATTTGAAGTATACAGAGAAAAGGTTGGGTGAGGGAGGGAGAGGAAGGTATTATTACCTAATAAACATATGAAATTTCACATCAAATTACATAATCCTCCATTTGCTGAAAATGATTTTAAATCAATTTAACAATGGTTGTCATAAGGTTACAACAACAAAAAAATTCAAACACATTGAAATGTCAAAACGACAAAATTAACTACAAACGGATCTGTGAAAATCTTTCAAATAAATAATCACTTCCATTCTTTCATCACATACACAGTATTCAATTTATATACACATAATTCTCACCCGGACTTTGGTTTCATTATACAAATGAGGAAGAATGGAGTCTAGGAGATCTCGAATTAACGACGGCTTATTATGAGCTGCTGAGTTGAATGTGACCAATGCAACTCTGCGTACAGTTAAGTCAGTGTCCTGAAGGGTCTTGAGGAAATCTCCAATACAATTCTTCAACAACGGGTCGATAGGCTGGGGCTATAACAAGAAAAGTAAAACAATGAGCACTTTGGCCTGAGAGAAGTGAGGAGACTTATAGATCCCAAAGGTTTTTTGTTGGTTTTTTATTTTTTTTGGATTATTTGTTGTTGTTTTTGTTTGTTTTGTTTTTTGTTTTTTGGTTGTTGTTTTTTTTGTTTTTGGTTGTTTTTTGTTTTTGTTTTTTTTTGGGGGGTGGTGTTTGTTTTTTTATAGAATGAGCTGATATAAAGATGACATCAAATAGAACCAGGATGATGCTGACTTTCTTGATACATGTCTCTATCCTGAATAACTTTTGTATAAGATTAAAAAAAAAAAAAAAAAAGTTAAGTGGAAGAAGAAAAAGATTTAACAATTTTCAGTGACATCATAAAAAAGGTTTTAAGAAAATTTTGAAAAATTGAAATCTATTTTAATGATAAAGTGATGGTTATGAACACTGGCAAAAATACATTTGGAAGTATGAATCATGTCATGCATGAAAATGTTTTACACAAAAACTAGACTTTAACTTATAAACACTTATATCTTCAACATTGCTCTTCAGGTGTGAAATTCAGACACTGCAGAAAGAGACAGAAAAGGTTGGAGGAGTGGGTTTATAGGAGGATTAAAAAAAAATACCATGGAAAGCAAAAGTAACAAATGAGAAAGTTCTGGCAAGAATAGGCACAAAAAAAGAAACATTGAACAGTAAGACATAAACAAATGAAATATTTTGGAAATATAGCAACATGATACTTGAGAAAGGTTAACAAGTGGAATGATAGAGGAGTTAAGAATCAGAGGCTGACAACGCTCAAATCTACTTTTTTATAAGCCTTTAATAGAAAAAACAGCTGGGAGTAAACAAGAAGGGCAGAGGACAGTGAAAAATGACAAAACATGATCAGCAGCATCCAGAAAAGCCAGGACATGGCTAAGAAAGAGTTAACATTGGCATAGAGTTCAGTGGCAATCATTTATGTCTGTTTCCTGTGTGAATCATCCATCTCTAGTCCATGTGTGAATCATCAATGTCCAACCAATGTAAATAAAATTCATTTTATTCATCATTTTTTATCTTAATCTAGAATCTCTATACTCCTGAAAAGCCATGTACCTGATCAGATATAGTAAATTTAATGGCTGTGACGACAGTGCTGCGGGTCAGATGGGAAGGATCTGACAAATGCTGTCTTAGGCTACTTATCAAATTTTCAGGGTCAACCAAGGTTAGCTTGCCCATGCATTCTGATACCACATTGCGTGTCCCTTCTTCTGTGCATTCACAATTCATGAATAACATTGACCTGAAATGAATCATATCATAAAGTTTTATTAAAATTGTCATTGTTGTCATATCAAATAAAAAATTACTGAACTGAAAGACCACATAATAACCTAAAGGCAGTTTTCAGGGTGGGGGTGTCAAATCTTTTTTGCCCCTGAACTTTTCCAGGTCGAGTGGTTCAAATCGGTATATCAAAACAATGAACCTTAAACGTTATGAAACATATGATATGACACGCTAAATTAAGTGTATTCTAATCATTTAGAAGAAACTGTGCACCAAATTTAGAAAATTTTAAACAATTCGCTTAACTGGAGGCTTGGGCCTAAACTCAGCTGTTTCCCATGGCACACACAACACACACACACACATATACACACACACACACACACATGCTACAAACACACAAGCACCCGATCAACGGAAATACCAAGGTCACACTAGGCCTAGGCTGCCTGCCCATAAGGGCTGGGTAAGATTCCATTTCTGGAACTGGTTCCAATAATTCCAAGGAAAAAAAAAATAAGAGAATCGGTTGTATATAGTGAAACCATCGACGATTCCAAAAATATTTGGGACAGGCAACGACTCTGCTTCACTTTGGCTAAAGTAACAGTCCACTTTTAATTAATTCTATCAGCCAGCAGAGGTTTGGTTCATCAGCAGCAAGTGTTGACACAGGAAGACAAATGACAGACAGGCAGGTTTAGGTATGACAACATGGTGGTGGAATGGACAGGATAATTTTGAAACAAAGAGCATCGCGTCTGGGCGAGCAGAAGAGACACGTAATGTGAGTCTAGTCCCCAACCACAACCACCATGATTCTAAGTCACGAGAGATCAAGGTCAAAATCAAACCAGAGTCGGTTCTACAAATTCTAATGCCTGAGAATCGTTGGACCGCAAATTCTAGGGGACACTTGGAATCATTCAGCTGTACTGTACACTACATAGGACAGGCGTGTGGCGGACCTTGCTATATAGTATGGTGCAGCAAGCTTACCACCTACTGTGCTGTAGCAAGTCTTGTGTGCGCCGTACAAGTTGAGCTTCATGAGCTTCGGATATTCGCAGATCCTCTGAAAACTTTCTACCCTGAGTTTTACTTATTTACTCTAAAAATTCACAATTTTATCAGAATCATTTATACACTGTGGGAATTAAAGAATATGATCAGTCAAATAAAATTGTAAATATTTATGCAAAGTTAGTATGGATCCAATCAAATGTCATTAAATGTAACATTTATAGAGAAAAAGTCCCAGAAATAAGGTAAGTAAGGCAATAACTCTTGAACTGTTAGATGCATTTCGATTCGGTAAACGGGAAATGAAAGCCCAATGTTTTATGAACAAGTTCTGAACGTTTCAATACGATTGTTGGACCCATTCCAATTCTGCGTGGTAAGAAAGATGGTGATCGCTAACTCTGAACACTCAAAGAACGCTCAAAGGACGAAATTTGTTCCGTCGTCCGATTTTTGAATCCACAAGGAAAGTTTACTTCTGAAATCCACTCAGGACTGGTAGGCATGAGAATGGAGACCGTACTAAAAGCTTTCTTAACTAAATTGCTACTGGAGATAAGACCTGAGTCAATCAAAAGAAACAAAGAAAGATTTGATGATTTGGAAAGACCTGTCTTCACTACCCGCTAAAAGTTCAGTGTGCAACATTCTGCAAGATATCTCATGGACACTGTCTTCTGGGGCGCAAAGGGTGTTTTGCTGGTCGACTTTTTGCAGCCTGGGCAGACCATAAATGTTGCCAGACACTGCAAGACACTCAACAAACTGAGGGACACTGTGCAGCACAAGAGATCAGAGCAGCTGAGCAGGGATGTCGTTTCTCAGCATGACAAAGCCACTCCCCACTCTGCAAACATCACCAAAGACTGGCTCCAAATGTATGGATGGGAAGTTCTGTCACATCCCCCTCATAGTCCTGATCTGGTCCCATCAGATTTTTATCTGTTCAGACCTCTGAAGCAACCAGAAAACATTGGGCATCGATGATGAACTGAGGGCAGAGGTCCAGTCCTGGCTGAAAGATTTAAAGGGAGGCTATCTTTGCATTGTCCTCCTGTCACGGTGGAAGATATGCGTCGATCTGCATGGCGATTTCATCGAGAGGTAGACAAATATGTTGGAGTTCATGGTGTGAGTATCATTAAATTCGATCGAAAACTCTCAGAGTTATGGCCTTACTTACTTCAATTCTGGGACAGCCCTCGTATGAATACAAATACCAAATGTCTGAGAAACACTGAAAGGATAAACAGGTCTGCACATGTCCGTTACATTTTTTGTATCAGATCTTAACAGCTTACCATATTGTGTTGACATGAGCCCTGAGAATTTCCAGTCCTGATTGAGAGGCTGATTCACAACTGATAATCTGGAAAGTTAAAAAAAGGAAACATAAACAGACAATTGTTTCACTTAAAAATTTTATCAACAGAGCACATCTATATGGTCAATTATGCATTTAAAATAGCAAGTACTGTCCAAATTATCATTTACTGCTACAAAAATCACAAATGCCAGTCTTTTCATCAAAAAACATCACAACATAAAGATAAAATTTGGTCTTCTGCACCTCTTGACACACAATAATTTACCTCTTTAAGTGAATGAAGCAACAGATACTGCTTCCTTGACTGGTTCTCAATTTGATTGAGTACAAATGGTAAAAATTTAGGCAGATTCCCTACACTGATGTTACCTAGCAAGATCAAACAGAATAAATAAATAAGAATAATTGATAAGTAAAATGTGTCTTCTTTTGAGAATCAACAAAAAAAATCATGCGACAGAAGATCATAGGAGACAAGTTACACTTTTTTTTTTAATACAAAAAAATGAAATATGTTACATCACAAGGAAAAAAGTTTAAAAGTTAAAACATGTAAGATACAGAATTATTTTATTGTATGTCTTCTGAATATAACTTACAACGCCATTATCACTTAAAAAAAAAAAGAAAGAAAAAAAAACAGAACATGATACAAATATTTAAGAGAGTAATATACTGTACCAAAAAGGATACACACCACATAGAATATATGTTTAAATACTCTCCAAATATTTCAATGTCACAGGTAATAAATTAAAGAAGGCACAAACGTTTATGCTGTGAAGTTCATAGATTTATTTCAACTACAAGAATAAAATATGCTTGTCAGACAAGCTACTTAATGTATAAAACATTAATACAGGCTTTTCCTTCCGCTTTGTGATGCAAATGAATGATTACATGGCATTATAATAAGCTTACCTAAAGCATAGGATGCGGCAGACTTGATTTCTTCATTTGAGGAGGAGAAACTATCCAAAATAACTAAGTGAATATCTCCATGGGGGCTCAAGTCACTGGTGAAATCAAAGACCAAGAAGTCAATCATATAATCAAGCAAAGTTGATTTGTTTAATGGGGGTTTTTAATAATTAAAATTAGAGAAAATCACACATAGATATTTCTGCAGTGTCCCAATAAATAGACATGCTCTTTGACCTTTATGATAGAATTCACTGCCCTCAAAGGAAAGTAAAATAAATGCAAAACATAATTGAACACATTGAAAAAAGGATATAATGCACAATATTACGTTTTGTGAAAGATTGATTTTCCACTTTGTACAATATGGCAAACTGTATATTATACAAGTAAAATTTCATACTGCTGAAATTCTTAAGATAGCATGGAGCATCTAAAAACCCTTACATAGTCTTTCCAATTTCACCCAAAGCCAGAAGAGAGAAGAGGACGATGTGTTCAGTTGATTTGGTATTTTTAATGTCGCTAACAAACTGGGAAACAACATTGGATGCTTCCAGGGGACTCATCTCTGTCACAGCAGCAACACATCGAGCAATTGAGTGATAAGCCTAATGACAGACCAAAAAAAGAAATAAATAAATATAACATAATTCAGGAGACCTTACTTTTTCTTGATTTCTCTTCCTGTGTCTGTCCACAGAACTGCCAACCCTACCCATAACCTTAGTCTTTGAACCAGAACACTGAGGATGCTACATTATATAGGGCCTATCATTATCATTATTATCATTATTTTTTTTATTTTTATTATTATTATTATTATTATTATTATTATTATTATTATTATTATCATTATCATCATCATTATTATTATTATTATT
>JBCHJU010007905.1:0-12250 GCA_039654505.1 Plocamopherus imperialis | reverse complement strand
AAGCCGAATATGATGTGACCAGTTACCTCCCATGAACCACGTCTAAGAGGCCGTCCATCTAAGAGGCCGCTTTTTTTGTCACCCGTGGACCGGTCTCTTAGGCGGAGACCACTGTATTAACTACACCAAGTAACAGTATAGTACCCTGCACCTTTTGGACAGTGGGCTTGGTCACTACTGTTACATTATTTCCATTACCTTCAATGCATATTCATTTAAAAATGTTCATCTTCTTAGTGAGTTGGTGAACAACCTTACAACTGCATAGTAAAGTAGCCTAACAAATGATCCATACATTCTAATTTTAAACGTTCACTTGCCTGGTGTAAGGGTTCACAGGAAGAATCATAGTTTCCCGCTTCAAATAAGACTTGCGGAGTCATTTGTAGGGAGGAATCAGTCTGGTCACTGTCAGACTGGAGAGCTTCTTCGTTCTCAGCTACAAGTTCTGCCAAATTAGCAACTGTCTGTGAGGGACTTGGTCCTTCAGGAGATGGATCAATCGATTCCTTGGGTCCAGTAGATTCATTGTGATCTTCCAGTTCCTAGGTTAAGTAGATGTAGAGTGAGGAAGCAATTATTTTGACAATCAGACATAACTAAACTGAAAATATGGCAGCAGCAAATTAAATCAACTGAATGTGATGCATGAAAATATATTGATATGAAAACATTATCAATAGCCCTGCCATGGCAAGGATGGAAAGTTTTTGCCCCAAATGAGTAACTTTCAGTACCATTGAAGGGAAGTGTTTAAAGTATATTGCTATTTTGTTGTTTTTATTGTCCTTTTTATTGTTCATTAATATCCGAAGAAGGGTTTGAACCTGAAAATTTACCGTTTTGTTCAGGCTTTAAACCGAAGACTCTCAAAAGACATTGTTATGTTGCTATTATTTGTTAAATTGTCTTTTACTCATAGTTCATTTGTAAATACATCAGCCTGCACCATGTTTATCTATTTGTGTCAATGTGTGCACATCTGTATAATTTTGTTTTTGTTTTATCAGTATCATCCGTTCTTGCTGCAAGTTCCAAGGACTTAGTGATTTACCTCTGTATTTGTAATAAAATCTTGCAATCAGATTTGGGCTATGCCTGTGACCTTGAAACAGTGTCAACAAAGTTCACAAGCACAAGCTAAATATTTATTTCATTTCAGAAAAGAGGAGGAACAGTGCAAGACTATGGGTAGAGAAGTCCAACATTTTGCCACATGACCTAAGAAGTGAATAAATCTTCACTCAAACTAGGTAAAACCTAAAAAGTAATTTTATCCAAGATTTGGCTTTTCCAGTCCTGTTACTTATTTTGAGCTAACCCTAGTCAGGAGTATGGGACAGTTGCAGCATAGCTATACTGTCGACAAAGAGGTCAGTGGTGAAAATCTAGCAAGAGACACATGCATTTTTTTTTTGTAAGGCAAGAAATTTTACACGATGCTTCACCTGAGCTAGGTGAAAATAGGTAAAGCTTCGGCTGGCAAAGTATTCTGCAACAGAATTTACTTGTATCCTATTAAGAAAGAGATAGATTACATCTGTCGATGTCCTGTTCAGGCTTTAGAAACCAGGATAAGCTCTGGCACTGTAAGGCAATAGTCTCAAAAGTATGACTACTACTAAGTGGTCATAGCATGAATACTAGGATACTCTTTTACTAAAAAGGGCTATGTCGAAAACGGAATGAAGGGAATAGAATGGTATGGGGGCCAAACAAGCAAGCAAAATAAAACAATACACAATCTGATGCAAGATAAATATTGCGATAACATGGGAGGCAACGATTATCAAGGAATGAGAAGAATGAGGAAAATAAACTGTTGTTGTTTCTGGTTTTAAACTGCCCAAAATCTACATGACAATTTGATCAGCACAAGTCTTTCCAATGGCTACTCCAAGGCACAAAACTCCACAATATGAAATCAATACACTTCTGAAAATCTTTTTCACTAAACTTGTGCATAGGACCTATATATGTAATTCTGCTCATTTATTTTGCCTCTTCATGCACAGGTCCTATCGTTTCTCATCCAACATATTTTCTGAGCTTACCTCTGATTCACTTCCTTTACTAACACGACCACCTAAGGATCTTTGTCTTCCTGGTATGGCAGAGACGCGCCGCAGCTTACTTCCCACAGGTATATCATTGATTCTAACAGGAGGCATTAAGGCATCAACATAATAAGAATGCCGAGAATGAGACATTTCATCCCGGCTTCTAAAGGGCTGTAAGGCAGGTGACGGTGGCTGTGGAAGCTCTCCAGTTTCTGATAATGATGTTGATGAAGATGCAACTCTTGATGGGGATGGTAAGGAAGCCCTGTCCCATAACTGGTTTATGTGCTGTGAATCAGATGACTGCTTCTTCCTTTTGAATTTTGGGGTCCGGGTGGCAGTTAGCTCTGGTGGGGTCTAAAAGTAAAGAAAAGGGAAGAAAAATGGCCTTTCTGAATGGAGCAACAACAAAAATTAACATTTCAGATACTGCACAAATTACTCATAAAACAGAAAAGAAAATTCCAAATATTCATGTATTCCCTACTTGTGCAGTTTACAAGACACAAATTTGCTCTTGTAGGAAATTCCTTTCAAAAATGAAAATAAATAATAGGCTAACGGCCAAATGCTGGATGGAAGGAAAAGATCCCTTTCCTTTATCTTAAATTTAACACATCTTTTGAAAAGCAAAATGGAGCTCTATGATTCATCTTTATTTTTTATCCAAAAAAAAATTCTTTCTTAATTCTATTTGAACTTGCAGTCTACTTTTGAAAAAAGCGTCAGAAAATCCTACTTAAAGTTCTAAAAAAAATTTATTCTTAAAAATAACCTGTGCAATATACTTTGAAATATTTTGACACATGAACTCTTTTTATCAAATTGTGACAAAAATAGCAACATTTGTGACATTTTCCATAAGATTTTACTTTTGCAGTATAATGTTGAATATATGTAGATCTAACCATAAATTTGTAAAGTCACAAAAACATGCAGAAGCAGTGAGATGCTATTATCTAATTATGATCTAATTCCAAATCATACTCAGGTATTCAGGCAGTATGTAGTCAAAGATAATACATTTTGAAGAAAGAAACACTTATTTTCAAATTATCTAAAAATTATTTGATTGTCATAAAAAAAAAGCAAATCGAATTTTATTGTCATTTAAAAATGTGTTTGATAGACTGCTTGATTAAAACTAAGCAAATGATTACATACATGAAGAAATGTCCATATACAACGAAGAACCCTTAAAAATAGATCTACATATTTTTATCTCCACTTCATTATAACTTATACAGGTTTTGCTATAATAATAATAATAATAATATTAGAAATAAAAATAATTTTAATTATTTTCATCATTCCTTTTAATATTTTTACAATTTAAAGCAGCAGCAGTAGTACTAGTAGCTTGTACAGCATCACTGTGAGTCGATAGTCGCTGCACTGCTATTGACTTTCATCCATTTTCCCATTCTCTGACACTTTTGTTTGTTCTCATTTCCATCTAACTGATCCTAAGCATTCTGCGGTATAGCCATATTTATGCAACATTAAGCTTTTTTTTTTCATCATGCCTTTTTAGAGTCCAGGCTTCACACCTGTAGATCATGACAGGCCATATGAGTCATTTCATAAGATTAAATTTCAGTCTTACATGAATGTTTTTGTCTTTCCAGATGTTGCTTTGACTCATCATTCTTTTCTTTGCCATGCTTGCTCTGCTTTTCACATCTTCAGTACATGAAACGTCATTTGATTTGATTGAGGTCAAATATTTGAAATCTTCAACCTGTTCAAGTTCGATACCATTTATCTTTATTCCAGCATCTCCTTGTTCATTTCCAATATGCATATCTTTGGTCTTTTTCGCATTTAGGTTCAGACCTGCTTCTCTGCCTGTTGAATCCACTCTATGAAGAATGCTTTTCCTGCTCATGAGATTGTCTGATAGGAGGGCAGTATCATCAGCATATTTCATTGTTATATTTCTGCCTCCAATTACTAGTACTCAGAGTATAAGAATAGTACTAGTATTACATTACGATTAGATAGGCCAGTCTGAAAAATTTTCTTGTTCAATCACACTGACAAAAAAATAAACAAATTTATATAATGCAAGTACAAGATTACAATACTTACACAACTAAAAACCAAGTCATTCGCTCTCTTATGTATCCTGTCATTGGCCTGACTTTCTGTCAAGCTCAAAAGAAGGCTGCCAGATTCCTTGCTGCAGTAGAAGAAAAAGGCATTACGGTAAAAGCAATGAAAACAACTAAACAAGACCATGCACTTGACAACCTTTAAATGGGTAAAGGGTAAAGATAAACTCTCTTTGTTAAAGAAAGAAGTAAACATAGCATTCTATAGCCATTTGAAACTGTAGACTGACGAGCCTAGATTTATTTTCAGCAATATGCCAATTCATCTCTAGTTTTTTTCTGTTTTAATTTGGAAACAGTTGGGAAAATGTCAGAAATTGACTTATTTTATCTCTCAATCATTCAATTCAGTTTTAAAAACTATCATCACAATCAGAAATTAATAAAGATTCCTATTTAAAATGTGAAACCTTTAAAGGCATGAAAGAGTTTTCAATGCTACATGAGAATTGAATGAATTTACCTTGGATGAGAAAGCATTTTAGTTTTCTTCTCTTCCTCTGCTAGTGATGATGACAGGGCAAGTGCTAGTTGAGTGTCTTCATCCTCTTTACTATAAGAGGAAAATGAGAGATATCTTAAAATATGAGTGACTCAGAACAGGTTACAAGTTTAATTCAAGAAATTTTCTTCATGACCCAGCCATTGTCACATTTGGCTAACTTTCAGTGTCCTTTTGGTCATTCCCATGATCTTTTCCCTTCAACTTTTCCCTCTATTATAATTGTCACCTCGAGTCATGTTTTTGCTTTTTGATATGTATCATTTAACGGTTCCCACTTATGTCTAATCTCCTTCTGATTTCTTCAGTTGTGATTTTTTTTTCCATGTGATGTTCAAGATTGTGTGTTAGCAGTATAGTTGGAATGTGTGCATTTCATGGATGTCACTTTGATGTAATGTCGGGCTTCCAATCCATATAGGGCTATTGGGAAAACACACACCCTCAGGATTCATATTCTAGTACCTACAATTTGTCTAATTTGTCCTTTCCACATGTTCTTCATAACTTTTAGTTGTTTTGTTTTTTTTACCAATTGCTACCCGTTTTCTTATTTCACTGATAGTATTTGTTTTGTAATAAATATTCATTCCAAGAGCTGGTGTGATGAAGATTGCTTCATTCTTTTCACGATGAGCTCAAATATAAACACAATACTGCAAACGTTGTTCATGGTCACAGTTGTTACCTTTTTTTTCTCTGCTTATCTTTCGACTTTTCCCTGTTATTTTTGACAACAGATACTCTGCAAAATGACAGAAAAACTTGTTTTCAAACATTTAAGAGACAACATAAGCTCTATGGTAAACTTTCTTATATTGAAAATAATTTTTGCAGTAAAGTGCAACACTGTTTCTATCTTTCATTATAACATTTGTCTCGAGAGCCAGCAGACAGATTAAATTCAGAACTGAGGTTCTTTTATAATCATTCAATTTATCAAGAAGGAATCTGCAATTAATGTTAATTTCAAGTACATAATAAACTATTAAAAACACTCAGATTATTGACACTTAAACAGTTTAGGTCCCCATACCCAACCAAGTGAGTCCTCGGGTAATGGATTGAGGAAGCTTCCAGATATGGAAATAAGTTGTAGTCACAAACCATATGGGATCCCACTTCCTTGAGGGAGATCATTGGTTTGATGAATGGTAATAAGTAACAGAAAACCACTATGGTACCTTCAATGAATATCACAGTACAAAGCTGGCCAAAAATTTTCAGAAAACAAGGTGAGTTAAAGGTACAAAAGACATAAGAATGGTCAATTCTTTTCTATGGCTGTAAAATACTACACTGTAACAGATAAGACTTGGAAGAAATTGGATATAGAAGAAAAATAATTTTTAAGAAAGCTAAGAATTTCTCGGAAAGATAGGCCAAATGAGGATGTATTCAGTGAAGCAAGCGCAGAGTAGTCTTTGATAAAATCAGTAAGTCAAAGCCAATAAGAAAAGCTAGTTGCTGTAGAGTGTGGACTTGGACCTTGGATTCGCAGGTGACAATTCAATGAAATGATTTCATTTGGAAAACCATTTGGTCATTCAACAAAGCATTAGCTAAATCTATTTACTTTGCATTCCTGGGTAAAATGCCCGCATCCAACTGATTCTTGTACTCCTCTTCCTGCTGCCTTGCAAGGTTTTTAATTTGTTCCACCGACATTTTATTAGATACAGCACATTTTTTCAAATGAGAAGTTCGCCTCTGGAGAAAAAAGGGAAAGTTGAAATTTTAAAGAGATAAGAGATTTACATATCTTATGGGTTGAATAGTCTTCGAATTATATATTTTGATCATACATAAATGTGGGTTACATGAAGTAATAGAAAAAAAAACAGCCGAAATTGAAAGATCTTATTTTTAAGGCCCCTTTTCCTCTTTAGTATTATTTTTCTCTCCAAAGAATTCAAATCTAGCTTCTAATCACCAAGAATTTTTTTTATATATACATCATTCATGTGCATTTCTAAACAGTTCTTGAAAATTGCCCTTTGAAAACCTTTGAAATTTTAAATATTTTCAGAAATTATCAATGGTATAAAGAGATCATCACCAGGGGCTGCCTCTGAAACATACACAATTCCAGAACCTCTTCACAAGTATAAAAATTAAAAATCAGCCAACAGTTTGTATTTATGCATGCATCAGTATGCACAATGCATCATAATGAATCATATAAAGTATAAAAACCAGTACCAAAAATCAGCTTGTGGCTCATGAGAACCTTTGTCCCTTCATTAAAAAAAAATTGAACTGTAAAAATTTAATGTGGAAAAAAAAGAAGAAAAAAAAGCAAACTTGACAGATTAAAACATAAGCTCCAATCAAATTTAAAAAGCCATACGAACAATTGCACTGCGAAAAGTGTGGTGACACACTGGACAATTCAGTACAGCAGAACGAGCTCTTTGCAATTCAGCTTCAAGGTCTTGTTCCTTTTTCTTTTCTTTTTCTTTCTGAAATGGGTACAATAATTTTCAAAAAAAGCTAAAAAGCAAATTCGGAAAAATAGATTTGAAACAAAATAGGAAAGGATCCTCAACAACAGTTGTGATATTGATAAAGAGGAGTTGTCATTTTGCTATCATTGAAAATTTGTGGTAATATTAAATGTATCTTTGCTTAATTACACCGGATGATAGAGCTGCATTTTTACACCACTTTGAAATGGAATGTGCAATTAGTAATAACTGCCTTGAGATTTTTGGTTACCAAAATGAAGGTGCTACCAATCCAATACTTGACAGGGCAAGCATAACGGTTGTGAGATTTCTTGGATTGAGGAAATAGAAAAGGCAACTTACATGCACTGCACATACTGAAAATCACCATGCACAAGTTAGGTGAGCTGGGAGACTCACATTTTCATGGTATGGAATAATTGAATCTCTTTAATGTAGCCCAAATATAACATAATACTTGCAACATGAACATAGTACTTGCAATAAAACTCTACGATTTACAAAGAGAATCAAAAGAGATATTGTTAAGTTAAAAGTAATTTAAAAAAGGACTTTCGTTCTATCTATTGACAGAAAAAGGAGTGGCAATGGTTGGCAATTAAGGTTGGAGCCATTAAAATTCAAGAATGAAACAAATAATACGGCAGAAGTGGAGTTTGGAGGTAAACCATACCCACATACTATTTAAATATAGTAAAAATATGGTAAAAGTATAACTTGGAGATCAAGCAACTTTACTTGGAAAACAAATGATGTGGTAGCAGTCTGGCTTTGATGCTAAAGAAACAGTAACTATAATTTCAGGACAAAATAAATATAGCAGCAGTATAGTTTAAAAGTAAAGAAACTAATTATAAAACAAAATGAGAAATGGTAATATTTTGCACAATTACCAAAAATCAGTTTGTGGCTCATGAGAACATTTGTCACTTAATAAAACTGTTAACAATAAAAATAATCGGGAAAATATTTAAAAAAAAGGCAGTGCAGCTTAAATAAAAAAAGGTTGCACAAAGGAGATATGCTGTGAGGCAGTTGAGAATGACTTGAAAGTTAAAAGACTTACAGGTGAGCAACAACAAAAATAAGAGCAAAAAAATGAAGATATATCATGATATCATGTATGACCAATGGAAATCCCCGGATTAAACCAGAAGACACATGGAAGATTACATAAGATAGTATAAAATAGAAACATTCATACCTGGTCCATACAAGCATTCAAATGCAATCTACATTTTGCACTATTCAGGTAACTCAGATCTTTTCCACATAAATGACATCTCGAGAGTTCTTTGCATAGTAAAGGATTGTTTTCATCTCCCACAGTATCTTTTTCAATAAAAAAAAAGACAAATATGTAATAAATTTAAAAAAAAAAAAAAAGAAGAAGCGAATCAAAAATAAATTTACCAAGTTCAAAGATGTTAAAAAGAAAATGTTCTTTTTCTTCAATTTCTTTGAAGCTTTTGTTGTCCTTCTATGGATGAGAGCAAAAATAAAACACTTCTGCTTCAAGGAGATATTGAAAAGTTAATTTTACAGACAAAAAGGCATTTAAAAAAGCAAAGATAACATTACTATTATTATGATTATCACTATTAATATTTTTAACATTATTATTATTATTATTATCAATATTATTATTATTATCATTATAACAGTCATAATAAATCCAAATTCATGCATAAAATGAAAATCTTATTATCTTAAACATTTTGAAAGCAACCATTCTCTATTTTTTTTATAATTAAAAAATTAAAAATTGCTCCTCACCACTCTTTGAATGCATAAATTTCTGCCTAATACAAGAAGTTAGATGGTCCTTCAATTTTGTCTCTCCAAGCTCCATGTTACACAGATGGCAGGTCTTTTCACTGAAACCTGAGCAATGGTTTGACTGAAGATGAAGATGGGATGATCCTTCTAATACAATTATATCTGAAGAAATGCCATTCTTAACCTCTTCTGAAATGCTTGAAACAATGTGAACAGGGTCGGTTGACGAAGTTGATTTCAGGGATCCTGATTTTGACGCAGGTTTACTTTTTCTCGAGTCACCATGGCTTTTCTTTTTCAAATTTCCTTTTTCAGTCCTCAATGGAAGAGGATGAGAAAAGTCACTGGAATCATTCGCTTCTACAATCTGGCAGTCCAAGAGTTCAGACTTTTTTGAAAGGTTATTTTCTTTTTTCTTTTTCATAGCCTTTTCAAACATCTTCATAGTGCGTATTTTTGTTTCCTCACTTACGAGCATTTTATTCACTTCTCTCTGATTAATCTTGGAGGTTTCTATTGCCTCCTCACTGTCCTCAATAATGACTACATTATCACATTCACTTTTCTCTTTCTCCATTTTAATTTGATAAAAATAAAATAAATGTTGATGAAACGATATTCAATCTATTCTGAATAAAAAGATGTGCACAGGAAAATCTGCAGAGACAAAGAAAGAGATACCATACAAAATCATTCAGTAAATGATCATCATAAGTAGGTAAATGCTAAAATATAATATAAACAACACATATATTATAAACTTATAAAGAAGTAAAAAAACACAGAAAATAGAAAAGCAATAAAAAAAAGGGCTAAAAAGAAATTCCAAGAACAGGATAGTTTAATTATAAAACAAGCTTGAAGACAAATTTAGTTTTAATGATTTGAGTATGATCAGGAAAGAAAAATTTACATGGGTTTAAATAAAAAGTAAACATTCATTGACATGAAAATTGGGGAGGATTATATTATATGTGAAATGATCGGAACAAATTCAGTGCAAGATTTCATGAATATGACATTTTTGATTTGATGCAAAACACAAAATTAGATATAACTTCAAATAATACTGACTCTCAGCCTTTTGCACTGGAAAGAGATATTCATTACATCTTCAAATCACTTAACATAAAACTTGTGGTCCTAGTGACATATAAACGGTAATACATCATCGTAACATGTAATTAAGTTGTGTGCAAATCAACTTAGTCCAATTTGTACACCCATTTTTAATAATTTCTAGTCTTCATAAAGCCCCAGATATGTGGAAATCAAAAATCAAAACCCCAAGAAATACAAAGTGTAGGAAATAAACAGACTTGCAAATCCCTGATGATAATTTTTTGTGAAAGTCAATGGAAAAATTAGTGATATGTGACAATTTAGCCAAATTAGCTTGATAAATTCACATAATAATTAAATCATATTGTGACTGACAATTTAAATGGAGAATCATCACAGTTTTTAATTAAGAGCAAAGACCTAGGTCCAGGAATCGAACAAAAACCATTCAAAAACCTTTTCAGGCCCTAGTAACCTAGGCAATGTTGGAATTAAGATGAAAAGCTTGAGCTTCTGCTGGATTCCAGATGCTTAGAAGAAATGAAAAGAGCTGGCAAGTCTGCTTGTAAATCAGAAGATCCAACTGGAGGGAAGCTGTTTCAAATACAAGGCCTGCATTAGAACTGTTTTACTATATGGCTAAGAAACGTGAGTTTTGACTGAAAATGTCCTAAGACTGTTGCAGAGCAATGAAAACTGAACACTGCGCTATATGACAAAGAGCAAATGGGAAGACAGAATCACAAAAAGAAGAAATCTGGAGAATGTGTGAAGTTGATCTAAAATCTGTAGTGAGAAGAAATAGACTGCGCTGGTTTGGGCATGTTCAACAGAGAGAAGTACACATTACCAAAAAAGTCATGAACTGTGTAGTAAATGGTGGAAGACCAAAGGAAAGATCTAACAAAACCTAGGCTGCTTGGACTGTGGAAGGTCTCGGAGAGATGGGCATCAACAAAGAGGAGAATCAGAGCAGAGAGAGATTGAAGACTCATCAATGTCAAACCCCTGGGATAAATAAGACAATAAAGGAAGAAGATGATGATGATGATCAAATATCATGAGCATAAAAGCTAAAAACAATACAAAAAAAAAAAACAAAAAAAAACAGAGAAAACAAAACGTACCTAATTGTTTAAGGAAATACTTTTCTTTCCAAGGTTTCTTCCATCTTAATTTTTATCTTCATGATGTGGATCTGGGTTGTTACTCTGATCAAAGAGTTGAGATTGCAATAGAAAGGTAATTCGTGCTTTTTCAATCTTTGCCTCTTCTTTCAATTTCATTTCTTCTAGGGCCTTTGGTTTCTCTTTCTGTACTCTATAGCTGCAGTAGAGAAAAGGGTAAGAATCTAAGTGATTTTACATCTTGAAATCATTTCAAAATTTACAGTTTAAATATGTCTAACAATTATTGTGGACTATTGATCAATATGACTAAAATATGACTAAAATAAATTATATATATATATATATACACATATTATTGATTATTTTCAATATATGTATTATATTGGCTGAATAAACATCTTGAAACTTCAAAACTGGAGTGTTGAGTGTTATAGATGGATAGATAGACAGACAGATAGACAGATAGACAGATAGACAAATAGATAGACAGATAGATAGATAGATAGATAGATAGACAGACGGACAGACAGACAGACAGACAGACAGACAGACAGACAGACAGACAGATAGATAGATAGATATTATTTTGATGGTTCCATCATGTAAGAACCAGATATCTACGCTATATTTGTTTGTTGAGGTACCTGGTTATTGCACATCGATATGTTGACTGAGAACTACAAAAATATGCTACTTACTGTTAAATAGCAATGAAACTGATTTAAATTCAGTTGGAAAAAAGCTTTAAAATAAAGTTATAAACCTTCACAAATGCATGCAGTGTGGATCAACATCTTTATATATCATCAGACCTTGACATTTTACAAAGTGAGTCTGATTCAGAGCAGTAATCTAGGGCATTTCTCTAATACTCACTACAGGGGGATTCCTGGCAGCAGAAAGAGAAAGACAAAACCAACTCCAAGGTAATGCCGGATTCGAAGTGCTTTAGTGCCCTTTAGATAGTCCTTGTGCTTGATCTCCTTCAAAACAATCATTTTCTTGGGCCTGTGTTCTGAAATTGCATTATAATGAGCAAATTATTCAGATCAAGAATACCATTCCATATATATGTACCCTAATAATTAAATTCCACAAAATGCTTTCAAGAATTGTAACACCACTGATATATATA